>WMED01018500.1:0-12691 GCA_019650415.1 Pipa parva | reverse complement strand
ATAGAATAAAGACTAATTAAAATCATAACCATGAATATTTATTTTTGTAAGATGAGGATGTGTTTATCTATTTAGGTGATACCTAATTGTGTTTGCTGCGCAAATGGTTTTGAAGAAGGTGTGAGAATGAATCCCAGTGCAGGTGTCAGAATGCCTGTCATTGAAGGTGTGAGAATGAATCCCAGTGCAGGTGTCAGAATGCCTGTCATTGAAGGTGCGAGAATGAATCCAGTGCAGGTGTCAGAATGCCTGTCCCGAAACCAGCAATGCTTGTAACCTGATAAGGGGAGGACAGACCTCTTGAAAGCTCATCTAGCTCATCCAATAGAGAAGGTACCAGCAAATTTTCGCAAAACTCATCTTTATATACTGTATATATATAAAATCCCAGAGGCAAATCCCATTCAACCACTGCACAGTGTGACTGGTGATTAGATATCAGGAGGAAAAGATGCTTTACCAAATGCAGCCAGCACGGAAATGCAATCCACTGACAGGCCAATGGTGCAAGATAATTCTATGGAAATTCACTTTTCATGTTTTGCAAAGAACATCTAAATGAAACACTATTTGTTGTTGTTTTTTTATAATCAGATATTACTCGTATACAATTGCATTCTTATGGGAAAGGCCTATTTATGTGTCTGGCTGCACACTGTTTTTTGCATGTGAGAAAACAAATTAAACCACCTGCCATGAGCCTTCAGAGAGGCCTCATTCACTTCACAGAAGTACTGCCGGCAACCGCTTTCCCTTCTGTCACTAGGCATTTTACCGTGAGAAAATAAGTCATTGGTTTCTTCTCTATAAAACACCTGGCAACAGAACTGGAAGCCAGCGGTACATCTGGTAAGGGACTGAAGACTTTCTGGAAGCAGTTTTATTTGTTTTGCCTTATGCCCTTCATGGATAGTGGAGCATTGTGCTAATAAATGCTTGTTTTTTTGTTTTACTTTACATCCAACATGTCAATATTAGAAAAATAGTCAGTCCTACAATGCACTTGCTTAGAGACCAACAAGGAATCTTTAGCAATGTTACCTAGAATTTAACCTATTCCCAAATCTGGAGATTAGATGCCATTAATAAACCTGGAAATAAGATCTTGCCATGGACATTTTATTAGAATGTTGAACCTTACTCCAGCACCCAACAACCAATCCCAAGCGATCATTTTGACTGTGTAGTCCTAGGTGTGTAAAGAACTCTTTCTCTCTCAAAGATAGTGGATTGTCTTTTTATTTCTTCTACATTATCTCTAGTTTTGACTATAGACAGTAACAAAGTGAGGTCAGCATGTGAGGCTGCTACCTCCCACCTCCAAAATACTCTATTTGTCAGCGGGGGTTTTTTTTGTCTTGATGACAGGGACAGCTTGGGGAAGCCTGGTTCAGACTTTCTCGCCTCACAGACCATAACGCCTTCTCTATTCTCCACATGCCAAAATCTCCTGCAATACATCACTGTGTTGCTTCCCCTCTGTGCTCAGGATGAATGGTCACCGTGTCCTATTGATTAGAGGCCATCAGTCTTTGTCCAATGGCAGTGCAGCCAGGTGATTATTAGCATCTCATTAGCATACTGTACCCTCCCACCAATATTTTTTTTAAGGAAATATCCCTTTTAACATTCCTGGCAGAGAGAGAAAAGGAATGTAATGAAAAGAAAGAGGAGAACATTTCAGAAAGAGAGTGGCACAATTATATTGTCCAATGAATAAACAGGCAAGAGACTTTTCTCTCACCCTAATAAGGACAGAACCCTTTTATATACCAGAGTCATCTCCCCTTTCTGTGCCTCTTTTAACCTGTACATTACTGGAGAGATTTGTCTGTTATGTGCCAGTCAACAGATCAGTAGTGGAAGAGATATACAGTGACACAGCCTGCTTTTGTACATGGGTTATGAGATCAGTACACTCATGCTTACTCTTTAACCCACACACCTGCACTCTCACCACAGCCAACATGTTTCTAATCCCATATCCAATCACCCCTCAAATCTTCTGCTCATTTAAGCAATATTCAATTTATAGCAACCCCAACCTCCATAGAGTCACGGAACTGTTTCACCAGTCCCTGAGCTTAAATTCCCACCACACCATTGTCTACCACTCACCCATAAACACTTGCACTCATGCTGACCCCCTGTGAGCTGATGCTCACTAATGCCCATCCATTCTTAGTGTAACTATATTTTATTGGTTTCTGTTCTTAGTTCTTTGTCCATATTGGCACTGAATGATTTGTTTTCCACTGCTTTATATGTGCAATACTAACTATCTTAGTGATGAACTTTGGTGTTCACAATCGCCCATAGGTCCATGATTTTATGTGTGAGAAGGCTCAGTTGATACAATGATTCTTCTGTTTTTATCTCAGTATTTTATCCCAGAGTTATTGGTCCACTGCCCATCCACAGATGGTTGCAGTTTTAGGGATACCTATGTCTCGCCTCCTACTGAACATGTTCACCTAGAACCCACTGCATTAATATTGACCACTTTGCCAGCATTTTTACTTAACTATTGGCAGGTCAACCGCCTAAGATGCTATTCTGCTCTTTAGATAATGCAATAGACAGACAGTAGGTGAAAAGGTTCAAGTCGAAATAGTATTGCTATCAAATTTATATTCATACAGAATTAGCCATCAAAACATATTTCATATTTCTAGCTAAAACCCAACTAAAACTTTAATATGCTCCCACATGTATTTGTATCTCTCCATAGTCAAAGGATTCCAAAGAATCTGGGACTTTATTGTAAAAAAGCTGGTGATATTTCTTCTAAGGTGTAATGAAAGTAAATCAGTGATGCCAGTTTGGGTTGCAAACTAGTGCATGTTTCCCCAGAATGCACCAGTGACCTATAACTTAATCTGATGACCCTTGTGTTCAAGAAACAACTCCCAGAATACATGTGGTAGGAAATAATACACTAGAAAGTGATTGTTTATCACTTTGTAATATATCACTTTATGTTTCCCCACTGCAAAGCTAATATCTGTACCACCGCAAACCACTTTGAAACATGTACGTCCATCACATGATGCCTACCTGCCTACACCAGTGGGTACACATGAATGTAATTTTAAAAAGGTAATTAGAAGCAGTTTGGGAACAATAGTTTTGGATATCATAACAGTAATTTAGACATCCCTCTTCCATTTGCCATCTTTCTGTATAAGGGTGTACTGAGGAGTGGTTGTCATGAAATTATAATAAATAGGAAAAAGTGGTAAGGGGGGATAGGAGAGAGATTTTACTAAGTTTCAAAGCAGAAGACCAGAGTGTAATGATCTGATACTGTAAAGTTTGCAGAGAAGGAGACTGCTAGTAGGAACCACAGAGTACTTGATGCTAGCTAACCTTAGTGCGCAGAGTCTAAGGCACTCTACGGTCTTCACCTTTAACCTCCGCAAGGAGATACTGGGCTTGGCTGCCAAGAGAACCCAGGTCGTGGACCCCAAGGTAGCTGTACTATGGTGGTTCACAAAGGAGGTCAGAAAGAGCACAGGCGAGACTGCAAACAGGAGCACAAGTATGGAGACAGTGGAACTGGACACTAGAAGAGGCAGGGAACAACCTTGGCAAGGACTGAAACTTTAATAAGGCTGTAAGTTCAGGAACTAAACTTGTAACTGGCAGAGCCCAAAACCAGGGTTGAAAGGATTATAATCGGGTGCAGGGTCTGGAGTGCATCTGCCTTATATAGGCAGAGAGGCAGGCGCGCTCCTGACTCTGTGCGCACTGGGCGTGTGCCCCCGTGATGTTACTGCGGCCAAATCACGTGACCACGAACTTAAGACCTCAGCAGCGCGCGACCGCGATGGACGTGCACACATAGGAGGAACGCGGTGCTGAACCGAACACCGGTAAGTATTCCTTACACAGAGTTTGTGAGTAGGAAGTTTTTGGAGTGTCTTTAATAAGCCCAAAAATGTGATTTGCAGGTAGGCACTGTGATAAGATGGTGTCAGGTTGGGAAACCATAGAATACAGTAAGATTTGTAAGCCAGATAATACAAAATTTTGGAAGTGCTAAACTACTATCAGCATAAGATTCCGTTTATTTCTAGCAACCTTCATATTCCAGATAAAGAGTAGGATAGTTTGGTTAAACACTTTCAAAAATTCCATAAGCAATAATGATGAAAAGTTGTGAAAAAGGTTCAACATTGTGAGAAGATAAATTGTTTTTATGACATTAATTCTACCCCACATGGACAATGATAAATTGTACAAAAATTGTGGAGTCATAAAACCTAATTTGACCACTATCCAGAGCAATTATGATCCCCAGTTTATTTGTATGCGGTTAATGATATCAAAAAGAGAAATTTCTTGAGCTAGATTAGTCAATACCAGAATTATCATGAGTTATCTGCAGGTTGGAACAAAATGCCTAACATTAAAATTAGTAGCACATCAGAAATGAAGTAGGATTGTGGTGAACAAGATATAGGAGAACCTTAAATAGTCTTGTTAAAGAAGACCTAAAGCAAAAAAATAAAAAAGGAGTGTTAAAATACCTTATATAGAGCTGATTCGTTACAGTCACAGCATGAGCTGTGCTGTAATTAGCTGGCCCCCCGATGCTTTCTTCACAGCACACAGGCTGACTTGAGAAGCCAGCGTGAAGCTCCTCCCATTTGCTTCACCAGCCTCACACATCATCACGCTCGTTACGGGGAGCGTTCTCATTGGCCCCTGCAATGAACATGATGATGTTTCAACCATTTATCACCGACGGTGAAACAAGTGGGTAGAAGCTTTGCGTTAGCTTCTCAGTCAGCCAGTGCTTTGAAGAAGCATCAGGTAACAGCTAATTACAGCACAGCTCATGCTGTGACTGTAATGAATTATCTTTATATAAGGTAAGTATTTTAACACTTTTTTTTTTGCTTTATTTCTCCTTTAATAGAATTTTTACCAAGACTTTATCTTTGCGATAGGACAACATTTAGCAATTTTGTCTGGATTCAAAGATAAAAATCATTTACACCTCTCAAAATATGAGAATGAACTCTTTGGGAATAGCATAAATTATGGTGTAAGTCAGTGGTGCACAACCTATGGCCTGCGATGCATAGCTATCCAGCCCGAATCAGTTCTGCTTCATCCTCTTGTCTTTGGTGCGGAGCTCTGTATAATGCGGCTACCTCCCAGAAGTCTCCTGCTGCCAGCGCTCCTGGGATATGCGACTTTACCTAAATAAAGTCCACGCATATCCCTGGAGCTCTGGCGGCAGGAGACTTCTGGGAGGTGGGAAGACAGCAGCATTGTACTATGCTACCGCACAAAAGACAAGAGGGCAGAGGTGAAAGCAGTCCCTCGCGATCCTCACACAACAAGCCGGTACACAGGTACAGGGTAGACTTTGAGAAAAGATAATGAGAATATTGTCGCAGTCGCTATGCAAAATTGTCACAGTTGTAACTTTAAAATTTGTTGCAACTTTGAAGCGGCCTGTGACACATGTGTTGCAAATTTACATGGCCCCCAGGTCAAAAAAGGTTGGGCATCACTGGTGTAAGTGAAGAATCAATAGTTTTGGCTGGAGTTTCGTGAGCTGGAAAATAGTACCTATTGTTTCCTGTGGGAAAATCCACACAGGCTATTGTGTTTTGCACCACAGATAATAATGAGCCTAATTAAAAAAACTCTGCTGAAACACAGTCAGTTTGACCCCCACCTAAGAGAGAGATTTACTGTATATAAGTCTGAAGAAAGGCCATCCAGGCCAAGGGTTGCCTAGAGGTTAGAGAGCCAATTTCCAAATCCACCTTAGCAGTTGAAAATAGGAATTGGAATTAGATGTATTGTGGTACAAGGAAGAATGGGAATGACATCTAAAAATAAAATACAACAGTCAACTACTCAGTGGTGTAACTTATTTTGTACTGATAAATGTCCTCTTAAAAATCAACAAATTCATTAGTGAAGGCTTACTTATAATCAGCGAAATTTATTAAAGTTGGAAGGACCAGTCTTGGTCTTTCCAAGTTTACTGGCAGAAATCTCGCATTGTTCTCGTGAGAATTTTTTTCTAGATATTTCGAGATCAAAATTTTTCAATCTCGATTTTTCAAAATTTTCAATAGAAAGGTAGCCATGCTACTACTAGTGTAAAGTACAGGTACCTTTCCATTGAAAAAAATTTGAAAAATCGAGATAGAAAAACTCAGTCTCGAAAAATCTCTTGAGATTTCACTCGGTAAACTTGGAAAGACCCAGAGCAGTCTTTCCAAGTTAAATAAATTTCGCCCGTATACTAAGGCTGCCAGTAGGTTCCTGTAGTTATCACAAAATGCTCTAAGTTTTGTAAATGTAAATATAAAATATGTTTACCAGTTCAGCACTGGCAAAATGGTTAGGAGTGTTATTATTGCACAGTGTCTTTATATTAAACAAACCTCACCCAATCTTATTGTTTTCTGTGGTGCTTTAGATAATAAATATTCAGGAAGTGTGGCCAAAAGCCCAATTTTTAAAGCTAAATATCATACTTTTTAGAAGTGTTGAATTCGGGCCAATTAGCCTAAATGTATTGCGTTCCTATGAATAAATAGGTAGCCACACTACCCTTTGCACAAGCATTTAGTTCAGATCCTTTGAACTAAAAATACTGATTGGAGACTTGATGATGACTCCAGTAGACCAGTTGAGGTTTTATTGCAATTACTGCACTTGGTGGAATATACTTTCATTTTTTTTGCTGTTACTATCCTTTTAAGGTTTGCTGGCAACTGAGCAATGAAGGATTACAGTAGGTTGCAAGGCCAAAGATGGTTGCTATAAACAGAAATGTGGATTATATTTGCTGATTCCCCTGGGTTTTGTTTTTTTTTTTCCCCCTAGGTGACAATGCAATAAATACAGATTTACACATTTGTTTGCAATGATTTCACATTCCTAATTTTTATTATTATTCACTGATGATTGAAAGAACATTAGGAATGAGGGCCAGGTCTAAAGAGCTTACAATCTAACTGGCTCTCTGGCAATTATACGCTTAGACAATTCCCTGCCTGCCCACACGTATTCTATAATTGGTCTCAAAACTTCCTTATGAGAAGTTCCAAGATATCTGTCTGATACGTTACAGAGAAGCTTAAGGAAAATGCTTACCGAAATCTTTCTTGCAGTATTTTTTCAGGTTAATCTTGTAGTTTCCCTTAGGTGGTTTGCAGTACTGCTCACAATCTAACAAACCAAAAAAAGAAAAAAAGAAAGAAACATATGATTACAGGAGAACCCTTTCATTTTTAAACATTTATTTTATAGAAACTTTGTTCTGGTCAGGTAAATAGATTGTATTTCACAAGGTAAAGTGAGAAGCAAATGTAATGAACTTTTAAATGATACTATTATATGAAAATATGTATTATGTAACCAAGAACAACACTGTTGCAAGAGGATATGCAGACAAGTAAATAGGATTATAAAATAATTACAGGAATATCTTTGTGCTGTCACAACAGCTTTATTATTATATTTTATGCATATTACAGTGTTATTTGCTTTATTATTTGTTCCCCCACTGCCCCATGTATTGAATTAATTTGGTATGATCCGTCCTCCCCAGTTACATTGGAATGTTCTGTGTAGCTTCCTACCTCCATCTTACCCCCAGTTTTAGTTCTGGAATTTACTACACAGCAAGCAGCAGGAAAAGTTACGTTGTTTTACCTCTCCAGTGATACAGATTTCATCCCTAAAGTTCCCCAATAACCTACAGTGGATTCTACACCCATGTCATCTGTGAGTGAGTTATGCTATCTGTGGATTTTGTCAATTCAGCAGAGGGTGCATATGCTCTATACCAGCGGTTCTCAACCTTTGGAGAACTGCGACCCCAGGCTGTCACATCACGGACTGACGTTTCGCCAGAACGTTATCACGTACGCGCATCATGTGATGATATTCAAGCAAATGTCATCACGGACGCGCATCACGTGGTGACGTTTGGACAAAACATTATCACGTACGTGCGTCACGTGGTGACATTTTTGGCCAACGTCACCCCGGGCGCTTCCAGGTGCCGCAGCGGTTTTTGATCCCCGTGGGATGGTAGTGCAACCCCCGATGGGGTCGCGACCCACAGGTTGAGAACCGCTGCTCTATACAGACTGGGTCTCAGAAGCGCCCCCTACAGAGGGTACATTTGCTCCATACAGACTGGGGGGGGCGTAATTCAGCATAGTCCGAACTTACCCTCCGATCCTTCGCCTCTGTTCGCACACACTGTTATGCGCTTGCTGATGTGCTGCGCGTGGACATCAGCGAATGCTTTAAAGGGATTCCAGTCTCGGAGAGGCTCAACTCGAGTCACCTCGCAAGACTGGAATCCCTTTTAAAGTGTTCGCGGATGTCCGCACGCAGCACATCAGCGAGCGCATAACAGTGTGTGCGAACAGAGGCGTAGGATCGGAGGGTAAGTTCGCTCTTTGCTGAATTACCCCTGGGTCTCAGAGTTATGTTTTCTGCATAAAGCGGCAAGTGAAACAGAATAATCTCTTACGACTTTTGTTATCATTTATGCAGTTCTATCTTGGGCCAGGGTCACACTGGCTGCTTTGTGGCTGAGGTCATTGTAATTATGCTCATTATTGTGAGTGGTGAAAAACAAAGTGGCCTGTTTGGTTTATCTTATAAGACAGTGATGCCCAATCTTTTTCAGCCTGGGGGCCATATAAATTTGCAACATGTGTGTCACAGGCCGCTTCAAAGTCGCGACAAATTTTAAAGTTACAATGGCGACAATTTTCCATAGTAAAGTCGTGACAGTATTCTCATTATAAAGACGTGACTGCTACAGTAGCAATCTATTGCGGCTATCTTTAGCTGGCGAATTCACACTTATATGCAACAATTCGGACTTCCGAATTAGGGCCTCGGGCCAGATAGCACCGTGTTGCGGGCCGGATATGGCTCGTGGGCTGTAGGTTGGGCATCACTGCTACAAGAGATAATAGATACTATTTTTCACTTGGTCCTCACCTTAGCAAATTTTAGCAGCACTTAGTAGCTGAAGACCTAAAATGTATTGCAGGGTAGCTAAACCTACAAACCATACTCTGTTACATAAGTGCTCTAGTGCTCCCATGCCACAATATGGTGTCCTAGATATCTTTTCTGTGTCCAGGGTGTAGCATTGTTTCTCAGGTTGCTCATGCACCTGAGCTGCACATCTGATGCTACCTTATAGCCTGTGATGCAGGTATTATGGTGGATTCAAGGAGGACTAAGCAATGCACCCTCATAGTGAAGTGGTGGGAATACTTAGAGATTGCTGAGATATCTCAGCTGTTCATAACACTTCATCACAGTGATACTTACAGGGAACCAGGCAAAGACAACAACATTTACTTGAAGGTTTAGTGTTCCTTTAAATTAACTGCTTCCACTAGCAACTTCTGGCATCCATTCAGGGTGAAATGAATATGCCATGCTCATATTACTGGAAATCCTGTCACATGCCAAATGAGTGGTGGGCAGAAGCTGGTACAACCCAAGGACCAGTTTCTCTGCTTTGGATGGAGCTGTGTCTGGACCCCTTCATGTTATGCAGATTAAAACCTACATATTTTAACTAGTGCATTGCTGGGAAGGTGAAAACATACATCTGCATGAGTGTTTGTATGCATAGTAAAGAGGACCACAAATCTCAGGTTTAACAACAGTTTGTCTGGTAGACACCAGTATATACAGGCATGGTTGTTACTGGTTTCTTTCTACCACAGGCTTATAGACTGAGCTAAGCATAACAAACTTGACCAGTCTGGCTGCCACCTGGTACTTCCCAGAGGCACTCTGCAGCAGTTCTTCCTGCTGGTGGTAATATCAGTGTAAATTCACTTAGTGTCTGGAAGCATTTAAGAACCTAAATTTCAATTACAAAGGGGTCAGTAAGAGCCTAGGCCAGTGGTGGTGAACCTATAGCACCTGTGCCAGAAAGGGCACTCAGAGCCCTCTCTCCATGGGCACGTGCGCTGTCGCCCCAGGCAGACTCCAACTAGCAATCGCTTGCTAATGGGGAAACTAGATCCCCCGGTGAGTAAGCGCTCCTTTCAGCTAAAAACGGTTAGTGTAGGTTGCGGGTCCGTGGCCTATACTGACCGAAGATTGTCACCACTGCCCCGTCATTCATCAGCACCTGCACTGGGAGGTCACCCCAGCAGCGGTTTGGGCACTCCTTCTTTAAAACTTTCGCTACCACACTGGGCTTGGTTACTAAAATGTGAACTGGGCCATGTCATGTTTCTAAGCCCAGCCTGCAAATTTTGCAGTAGGTGCCCTACCCGCTCACCTCTTTGCCAGGTACTATGTTATTGTAATAGCTGAAGAGGGGGGGAGGGGGGTTAGTTGGTTGCAATCAATTGGGGCAGCAGAGTGGCCAAGAGCCATTACACTGCTGGGCATAAGCAAACAGAGAGTATCGCACTGTATACTGCATGGTCATAAGATGTAGATCCCTGTGTATACCAATATATACATGTGCATTTTCACAGGAAGCCTGTACCAGTAAGTGATAGTGTACTTCTATCATTCTATGCCACTGAAGTACAGAATACCATTCCTGTTTTTGTAACTACTAGCAAACGTAATTTCACAGTTACTGGATCCTCAGTTTTGGAACAGTTAATTTCCTCCTTGTCCTGCAGGAGCCAGTTTATAGGTATTGGTTCCATGCAGAGCAGTCACTGGATCTTAAAGCTTTCTTTCATAAGTAAAAATGAAATCAGCTTAAGGCACTTTATGCTATTTGCATTATCTGATCCCTTTCTTTACCTTATAGTGAAACAAGCACCTAAATGTGTGCTTTTTAGAACCAGTAACATCAGTAAAATAAAACACATTCTTGTTAATCTACCTGTGTGACATAGAAATTGCCTCTTTACAATAGCTCTATCATCACTTTTTTAATGGTGTGATCTATAAAGAATTCCCTAGCTGAAGTAAGCACCATTTCAGCATCCAATCATATCTTCAATTACAAGCGTTCTGACTAAGCAAGTCAAATGCTGTACACACAATATGCTGTGCTCTGTTTATAGGAACACCCCAGCTGACAGTAAATAAACAAGATACCTTCTGTATTTTTAATGCTTTATTACTGTGTTTCCTCAACCTAACATTTTTTTATCACCAGAAATTAAATATAAAAGCAACAGTCTAATCCAGTGGTGGTGATCCTTTTTGGCACCGAGTGCCGAAAAGGTGACGTCACTCACCAGCACCGACCCCTGAAGTGCCAGCACTGATGAGTGATATCATCATGCCTGCGTCGGGGGAGGAGCACCCCCAGCAAGCGTGCGCTCCTTCAGTGTGGACCGTCAATCTGGCCTGAAAACTGTCAGCTCGGGACTGCGGCCTGCACTGAAGGCAGCGGTGGTGGCGGTACATGTGCCATAGGTTTGTCATCCCTGGTCTAATCCATCTAATCCAGTATCTCTCAACCTTTTTATTGCCACAACCCTTTAGTACAATTCCCCCTGGTTTGGCGACCCTAATAACATGTTTTTGGTTGCAATAGGCTGCTATTGTTGCAGTCATATCTTTAATATGGAAATATTGTCGCAGTCGCAACTTTAAAATTCTTGCAGATTTGCTATGGGAATCCGCTGTTTGAGAATTTGATTCTGATGGTCTTAGGTAGAAGTGGGCAATAATTGGATGGCTTCAGAGGTTTGGGGGGCGTGTCTAACATGCTGACACCTAAGGCAGTTGGCCACGCCTCCATTTTTACATCTTGCCTCATGCCAGTCTTTGAAGTCTGCAGGGCCAGATGCAGCCTGTAGGCTGTAGTTTGCCCAGGTCTGGTCTTAGGGGACCCTTGGCAAATCGTCAATTTGACACCTGATGGGGTCGTGACCCCCAGGTTGAGAACTGCTGGTCTAGTCCAATCAGTCACTCATATTTTTGTCAAGCTTGTCTCAAAGATTAATTGGGTTTCATGTGGGAAATTAGAAACATTAAAGGTACACTGCCATCAAACATTGCTCATAACCTGATGCACACATGCAAATGGGGGGACACTAAGTTCACTGAGATAACTGGGCTCAGTATGTCAGCTCTCAGTCTACCTCCTAATTGGTGGTCTGTTCTGCTTCATTTCAGAAAGTCACACAAAAATCATTGATACTGCTATTTTAAGTTAGCATTTCAGTATATTCCTATATTGAAGGGACCATGGATATTTTGTGGTAGATTGCACAAAGTTAAACCGTTATTGTTTTTCAAAGCAATAAGGATGAGGTCTTCCAAAAGCCTTTAATTTAGGACCACCAAAGAGCTAAAGCCACCCACAAAGCAGCCAATCGGGGGTTACAAGTAACACAACTGTATGAGACCATGGCTCTCCCAAGCACTGAAAGGCATTACTTGGTAGTGTTCTACTAGTCTTATAGGGTCCCACATATCAGACAAAGGATCAGATTCGTGTCTGATGTCTATTCCTGCCTATAAGCTAAATATATATATAATATTTATACCATTTATTCCTGTAAGATGTATTTGGACATAAAGTGAGATATTACTGAATAACACTTCCTTCTGATACTGTTATACTTATTTAACATACCACTTTCTAGTTACATGCATACAAAAACACACACACTTTCTCTAAAGTGGTATGATATATAAGTGATATAGTTGAATTACTCTGTTATATCACTATATATATACT
>WMED01018499.1:0-12691 GCA_019650415.1 Pipa parva | reverse complement strand
CTGAAACAATGTTAGCTGGTCCTTTTAAGGCAGGGCTGCAATGAAGTTGAAATGTGTTTCATGTGTTTGAGGATGCTAATATAGCCTACAGTGCTTTAAACTAAGCACTTTCTGGTAAGTGCACTACCTAAAGGGGGCCACCTGGTGAATCACAGCACAGTCCATCCGGACATTGGAAAAGGATAATACCACCCTGTGTTACAAGGAGCACTTGTACCTAAAATCATATTTATTATTTAAAAAGCACAAATTCATGTGTTGTACACATACCACCAGTTTTGAACACTGATACATGCGTGTCACATAAATATCTGGTTGTCACAGTCACACTTGTATCCACATTTTATCATCCAAACAATATTATACTAGGGGGATTTCCCTCTGTTCTTATCTTCTTTTGCCAGCGCAACCACCCAGATTCCCACAGGGAAAAGTTCTTTCGATATCTCACTTAAAGGGATTCTTTGGAAGTTAATCCCACGTGGACTGCGAGCTGGACTTCTAAAAAAGACATTCAGGGTTTGAACTTACAATACTCTTTTGTCTATATCTTTGTCATTGTACATATATGTTGGTATAATACTGCATAAAATTGTCACCATATTAGGGCGCTGTACTTCCTGAGCATATTTCTGTTTGTCCATTAACCACAGGAGTCACTATGCAAACACAGGAGTCAGTATGCAAGCACAGGAGTCAATATGCAAACACAGGAGTCAGTATGCAAGCACAGGAGTCAATATGCAAACACAGGAGTCAGTATGCAAACACAGGAGTCAGCATGCAAACACAGGAGTCAGTATGCAAACACAGGAGTCAGTATGCAAGCACAGGAGTCAGTATGCAAACACAGGAGTCAGCATGCAAACACAGGAGTCACTATGCAAACACAGGAGTCAGTATGCAAACACAGGAGTCACTATGCAAACACAGCAGTCAATAAAAAGAGAAAAGTTGGAGCTGATAAAGCAGGTGCAGTATGTTTTATTTCATAACATTGTAACATAGTTTATAAAGCTGAAAAAGATACAAGTCCATCCAGTGCAGCCTATTTTCCTGCAATGCTGATTCAGAGGAAGACAAAAAACCCATGAGGCAAGAGCCAATTATCCTCATATTAGGGAAAAAATTCCTTCCCAACTCCAAATATGGCAATCAGAATAATTCCCTGGATCAAGATCCCACCTTCAGTTATCCAGTACCCATAACTTGTAATGTTCTTACACTGAAGGAAAGCATCCAAACCAGTTTTTAACTCTTTAATGGAATCAACCATGACACTGGTGCCCAAAACTGCACATAATATTCTATGTGTGGTCTGACATGTGATTTGTAAAGTTTTATAGTTATGTTCTATTCATGTGCATCTATGCCCCTTCTGATACACCCCATGATCATTTTTGCCTTGGCAGCTGCCGCTTGGCACTGGTGGCTACAGTTAACTTTATTGTCAACTAAAATTCCCAAATCCTTTTCCATGTCTGTTTTGTCCAGTGTTTTCCCATTTATAAAATAATCTTGACTTGCATTTTCCCTTCCCATCTGCATAACCTTATACAGTATTTATAAGTGTTAAACCTCATTTACCCCTTTTCTGCTCAAGCCTACAATGGATCTACATCCATCTGTAATAAAGTATATCCTCCTTTGTATTAACTTCTTTACACAGTTTTTTATGTATCAATATATTAGGGGTCAGTACAGAGATCTGTCTCACAATCTATTTATACCAAGAACTGTAAGTATAACAAGGGGGCATCCTCTACGTTTAGAGGAAAGAAAGTTTCTGCATCTACATAGAAGGGGATTTTTTACTGTAAGAACAGTGAGGTTATGGAACTCTCTGCCTGAAGAAGTTGTTATGGTTAATTCCATTAAAGAGTTCAGAACTAGATTGGATGCTTTCCTTCAGTGTAAGAACATTACAAGTTATGGGTACTGGATAACTGAAGGTGGATCCTTGATCCATGGAATTATTCTGGTCCTTCAGTGTAAGAACATTACAAGTTATGGATACTGGATAACTGGTGGTAGGATTTTCATCCAGGGAATTTATTCTGTTTTTCATATTGGAAGTGGGAAGGAATTTTTCCCTAATATGAGGATGATTGGCTTTTGCCTCATAGGTTTTTTGACTTCCTCTGGATCAACATTGCAGGAAAATAGGCTGAACTGGATGGACTTGTGTCTTTTCTTTTCAGCCTTGTATAGTGCAGCAGCAGAGTGATCTTTTTTTCTATCTGTGCCTTTGCTATAAGAAAGTTTTGCCAAAACAAGCAAGGGGCTGGGCCTATGACATACGGTAGCCATCAGGTAAGTATTGATTTTAATATTTCGTCTTTAAGAAAAAACACACTTTAGAAAAACACACAGTCACGAGCTATCACATTCACTTTTTTAAAAGTCTTTTAAAGTTTTTCCCTTTTACTCAGCTCTAGTGCCTGCTGCTGATTCTTCCTCTGGTTTAAAGCCACAAGGGCTCTTTATCAAGTTAAATTCCAACAGACAAAGAAACAGCATATACTGTAACTGCAAAACTCCACCCACAACTCCAAAAAGACACAACAAAGGTGCCAGAGAAAAAGGTAGAGACTGCTTACCTAGCCTGTGGTAAGCCAAACCGACAGGTTAAAGTCCATATTGTCCATATGTAATACACTAGCCACTACTAATGAAAGCCTGTCCCAGCCACAGGAAAAAATATATACAATTTCATTTTATATGTACAGTATATGTGTGTAGTTCAAATAGTCATTTAGCAAATGTGGCAGAATACAGGAAAAAAGAACATCATATATACAGACTGTAAAGAAAACAGGCCTTTTAGTATCCAGAGCAGAACAAGACAGTCCCATCTTTAAAATTGATGTCGAAATCAGTTTTGAAAATGTGGGAATAAACACATAACTGGGTCCTTTCCATGTAACATTCATTCAGAATGAATGAAGATCATTCAAGAAAAAAATCTTGGATGCTTTTGGGCATAATCCCCCCAACGAGTTTAAGAATTTGGAAAATGTTTGGAGAACGGTTTCTACAATTTTTGTTCCCAGCCATTACCTATTCAGTTACACCCACTGATATCATACCATGCCTCCACATACCCTTCAATATTATTATAATAATATTAATATTATTATCATAATTCTATTCTATTCTAACTCAACTATTCACAGAAAAAAAAAAGATAAGATTATAAAAATTAAAGGTCGTTTTCGGTGCATGCTCTTTTAAAGAGTATTGTTTGCAAGAGTTTTGTATCTTTAATTAAAGACCTTTTAAATCTCCTTTAACAATAAATTCACTAAACCAAGCTCCACAATCAAACAGGCATCATGATATATCTTCACTACTATCAATTCTAATAAATGCAAACTTTCCAGAATACACTTCTGATTCATCCTGACATTTTAAAATATGTCCTTTTCTGTTCTGCAGACTAAACGCAGATTGTTCAGTCCTATATCACTGTCACAGTAGTATTAGAACAGATGGCTGCTTCATCACAAAATCAAGAATTAGGATAATTTATGCTGTTCACTGTTACAAGAATGTAGATATGTAGAGAGCTTGTCATATGCATACTGAACATGAGATGTAATATATTCTTGACATGATGAAGGAAAAGTTGTGCTTCTATTTGAATTTGTAAAGATTTCCAATACAAAATGTAGGTTGAAATGTAAAAAAAATAAATATATATATTATGTTATACATTTAATTATATTTATTATTATTTTAAATATAAAATTAAAACATGATTTAAACAAATGAACTGCCACTTTAAAGACTTAATTATGATTTGTACAACTGATCTGACATCTTTAGAATAATAGGGGGATATTCATAAAGATCATTTCGACCTTTTCTATGAGTTTCGCCATTTATCCGTGCTTTTCAACATTATTTTTAATTTTGCTGGATTTTTTTTGATTCTACTGATACTTTGAAATATTTTTAGTAAGGTTCTATTTACCTCTACAATCCACTATTTTTACAAATATCCCTTTTAAATGTGATATTTTGGAGGATATTTTTTTGATTCATTTCAAATTCTCTTCAACTTGATAATCTATTTGTTGAATAGTTTGCCATATTGGCAAAAAAAATCTATAAAAAAACAATTTGAAGAGGAAGGAATTGAAAAAATAGCTGAAATTGGGCTGAAAGCTGTATTACCAATTTGATAACCCTAATTGGCACATACCCAACAAGATAAACTGAGCAGTTACCACTATCGCTACACCAGTCGGGTCCCCCTATTTTGTGGATCTACAGGACCCCTATACACTACCTTAGAGGTAACTGCATAATGCATTTCTAATGCCAATTTACTCTCATGTAGGAGACATACCCACTGGGTTAACTGATTTTTTCAAGTTAACTAATTAGATAACAGCAAAGGCTACATAAACCCTACCTGACTTTTCAATTCCCTCTCAGGTAGGATCCTCAACTATATAAATAGCTGGAGATCTTACTGGTACCCTTAACTTAGGGGTCTCTACTGGGGTGTTCTAGATGGGGTGGATGAGGATGGGGATCAGGTTCAATGAGCTTGCTCTTGTTGTACATATGTGCAGCATGGGAAGTATAGGGGGACCCAAAAACTAAGCAGACCAACAGGTGCAGCAATTCCTCTATTACTGCACTGCTATAGAAAAATATGCTTATTTTATTTAATTATTTTGTAGTTAGTTTTATGCTTTTTTGATGTTTAGAATACTTTGTGGTTTTTGCCGAGTAAAATAGTTTGTTGCTGGTTATTGATGGTTAAGATGCATTGTTGCTGGTTTTAGTTGTTTAGGATAGTTTGCTGTATTTTGCTTTGATGTTAAGATACTTTTGTGAGTGGTTTGCTTTTTAAAGTATTTCTTGGGTGGTTTTAAGATCATCAATGCAGTTTGTGAAAGAAAATAAACCCTCAAAATACTATTCAACAGCTTTATTAGTTAATCTCCCCTTTCCTTTTTTAGCTCTTTTTAGTTTTTTTTAAATCTTTTTGTGTTTTTAAAATAAAAATCACAAAATGCTTTATTCAAGTACCCTTTTTGTTGACTGTAGCCAGTACAGAACAACTGATACCTCTCTTTGAATATAGTTTTTCATGTAAAATAAACTTCTTTAAGAAAGGGCAAATGATCTAATTTGATGGCTTCCATTTGGCAAGTATTGCAGTTGTCTTTATTAGAACTGCTTTGTTAATGTATTCTTAGTTGACCTTTATATCATGTCTACAACCTTGTGCATAAAAATGAACCATTTTGTGTACATTTTCTTCGCTTCTTGTTTACAACTATACAACACATGTTTTTAAACTGTGGTTGAAATTTAGCTCAACTGTACTTGAAAGAGGTAAGCCTTTTGGAAAATTCAGAGTATTTAATTTATCTCTGATGCATTGTGGTGCAAATATAGCAGAAGACAAGACAATAAGAGAATCATATGGTGCCAGGAATATGTTTGAGCTTGCAAATTCCCTGACATAAAAATGTACCATATGATGTAGAGACCCGTGTAGTCTTGAAATGGTTGTACTGCAAAGGCATTACAAGATTGATATATTAGACCATTAAAAGGACTTACAAACTACACAGCAATTTACTGTAACTATGGAACAAAGATTTGGGGAAGAGTTTGATTACTTTTTATTGCCTACAATAAAGGGTATCAAATGCACTAAAAAGTAAGATGAAAATTGGACATTGAGCATCTGTTCAAACATTTTAGATACGGCAGAATAATTATTTCCACGCATATGGCTGACACTAGGTATACTTAAAATTATATAAAAATAGATGAGATAATATGTGGCATAATCAAAACATTTCTACCGTAAAAAGGACAAACAAATTAGGCTGTTTACAAAGGCAGCTAATCCTGAAGCAATGAGGCATGGGCCAACCTTTAATGGACTATTGTCCCCTGATCTGCAGATAAAGCTCTTTTTTGATGTTTCTAATTGTAAAGCCAAGGACACACTATACGTATAGGGAAATATGTATAAACATTTCGACCTATTTTTGACCCATTTTGCTATGTTTCCGCCTTTCTTTTTTTTTTTACATTTTTCAGATTCCTCCCATTCCTAAAGGGTAGAAAAAATTTTTGTCTTATAAAAAAAGTCAGTATCAATATATATTGATTATTTGAAAGAGGCACATATTGCAGTGTTATGAAATTAGGTTCACCATCCATTTCATATTTCGTATTGATATTGATATTTTTTGTTGATGGAAACCAATTCCCCACTGTTGTAAAGTGACAAGACCTAATCCATAGGGAGTAATGGTTTACTCCAGCCTCAGACAAGTGAATACATTTGGGTGATACAATTCAGTTTGAACAGCTTTGGAAATAGGAGAAAAAGACAAAATCAATAAAAAAGGCTGTTACTATAATGTTACTATAGTGCTAACTAGTTGAAAAAATGTTTTGCCTCCAACCTCTGGCTATTAATGTTCATTGCACTGCTGGTGGTACTACTTGCCAATACGGAGGTTTGTTTGCAGTGAATCGCATGTTGGTGTATTTTAGAGTGATAATGCTGACAGTTCATTATAAGTCAATGGCTTGTTTGATGATAACTCAAGATTGCATGATATTTCACTTGTATTTGTTTAAAAAGTATGCAGTACTTCAATTTAACAGGAAAACACCATCATCGATTTCTTTACCTATGGACACCGCCATTACTTAAACCAAATATCAAAATTAAATGAACAGTCTATTCTACATTTCACTAAATCAAGATTTTTTTTAAAATTTTTTTAGTATACCTTATTTAATTCTTTTTTATTGGTTTTTGAATGTATAGTCATTTTCTTACAGAAGCCTTTCCTCTCTCACTTACTTTATCTTTTAGTTGATCATTTTGGAATTTTAAGTTAGATGTTTGATTCACGGGATTTTAGAAACAAAGCCAGAAAGAAGCAGGGTGGCCAGTAACTATATGTGGCTACACATAGGCAGGATTCTGATTGGTTTCTCAGAATTCTCAAGATTTCCCCTAATTTAAAAGGTAGTAACACCAAAGGATGAATATGCCTCAATCACAATTGCAGTTACTATATAATCAATTTGTCTTTCCAAAAAAAATCTAACTTGTATTTATAAAGTATGATTCTTTACAATTTAGATTTAAAACTTGGGGTTTTAAGGGGCACTGTAGGGTACTATAGTAAACAATTTACAAAACTGAGGTCTGTTAAATAAACATAAACACCATGTCTGCTAGCAGTAAATATAATGTTCTCCCAGATAAATAGCAAATCTAGATTTTCAACTATACGTTGAAGGATCAGTAGGTAAGTTTATCAGAGAACAGGGGGGTTATCATAGAATCTACTACCTGCCTCTACTTTCAGTGCAAAGTAAAGAGCATAGATCCTTCTCAGCCATGGTGGAAATGCCGAAAAATGTCATTCTTTTTGAAACCAGTCTGTTGTCGTAGAATTCCCCTGTCCAATGCCACCCAACCATGTAACACCAGAAAAAGATATTGCCATTTGGATTGGAATGGCAGGTTTTTCATAAACAGTACCTGTAATGATGTGATGTTTGATATTAAAGTCATTATTTTTATTGCTTTGTGTTCTTCTCTTCTTCTTGCTGGTTTCAGCCATATTTTATTTAGGTAGCTTTCAGGGGCATTTTATGACTATATATGATGAATTCATTAGAAAGCAATGGACAGAGCAGAGGAGGGGTTTACTTAGCAGATAAAATATGGCCTGCAACCATAAAAGAGGAAAAACAATCACAAAGCATTACAAACTAGGCATTTTCCTACAACAAAGATAGTAGGGGACTTGCCATAGGCATTTTGTTGCTATGTTTTCCATTATCCATAGATAGTTACAAGGAGAGTCTCTTTATGCCCAAAAGACCTTTATTAACCCTTGATCAGCATATGAACTTTTACCAGTAGATAGCCGCCTACTTTTTGTAAACAAAACCTTTGCATAAGTTCTCTAAAACGTTTTTATATATATTTGAATAATAAAATAATTAAGGACCAATGGCAATTGCTCTCTATTGTCATAAAAAGCCAATGGCAATATTTACAAATTCTCCAAAAAAAAAAGTGATACTGTAAGTGAACAATTACAAAATTCCAGGTGATGAACTAGTAGAATTTTGTGCATACAGTAGTACCATTCTGTAAATAGATGCTAGATATTTCATTAACTTCCCCTTTAACCAATACCTTCATCAAAAATATATTTCTTCTAGAATTAACATAGGGCCTTGTTTTTTTTTATGATTAAAAATTGTAATGAATGATAACAAAGCCTGCAATAATTTGTATTCCGCATTAAAGTGTTTTGCATAAGAAGATAGCATGGCAAACATTGCTGATGAATTATATCTTTCATTAAAGGCTTTTGCGATTCTGTGTGTTCTGATCTAACTAGAGCAGTTTTTCTGTCGGCATGAAGGTTATTTATTTTCAACAATGACTTAAAAATCAAGAGATGAATATGCAATAGCTCTGCTTTAGAGATATGTTTTAACTTAGTATCACCTCTTACTAATTATACTCTTGTAGTATTTTACTTGCTGTCAAGGGATGATAGGTGAACAGCAGTACCATGCCTGTCACCTAAAACTGTGTATCTCCTTAACACACACACACACACACACTGTAAAAAGAATTTTATTGCTCCAATAGAATTTACCTAGCTCAAAGCCCATTGGAGATTTCACATCAACTTTGATATATGCAAAGGCTGTGATTAAAGAAAACCAGTTATGGGTGAGATACTGTATGTGATTTTGCAAAGAATGTTTTATTTAAAAAAAACTATAACAGTCAAATCTCGAAGTTGAGCTTGTTAGAAAAAGAAATAATAAAAGGGAAAAAAGCTTCAGAAACTACCGCTAATGGAATTCAGAAAACGAATTTTTACACATAAACCAACCAATCCTACGGACCTATGTGAACTCAATTCAGAATTTAAACGATGTAATGAAAATATATTTCTTTATAAATATGTCTGTTTCCAGAAAATGATCTATGCGCTCTGCTTTACTTAATAAAAACAAACTGAAAAAAAGATTTTATTTTGCCAGTGAAATTTTTTTTTTTTTTTTGTTTCAATTAAATATTCACTTCTTACTTTGATAAATATGCTCCATATATATTCAGTTACATTTTTTCTGCAATACTCAACGTTTGGCTTTCTCCTTCCATGAGGCATTGATTCTATGACTGATTTCGCTTTTCCGAGGTTATCCCGAGAATATCTCGGCTTTTCGTGCGGTAAAAATCGCTCGATATTTTCAATCAATATTTACTGACCGCAACTTTTCGATCGAATGTTTTTTTGTTTTTTTTGTTAATATTATCACAGGAATGGAGGAAAAGGTAAGCAGTGTTGCAAATGGGGTGGCAATGTAATGTAGTGAAAACAATTCTTATGGACCATTACTGCTATCGCTATTTCATAGATATGCCCCATATATAACATTTTACTGCTCTCTTGCTCTGTTTCACTAAACCATTCTATCAATTGGTTAATCAGGCTTTGGATTTTGTCTGATTCTGTAAAGAATGTATAGAAATAATTCTAAAATATAGTTTTATTTAGGGTCTTATGCTAGAGATATGCATGGATCCCAATAATGGAAATGATGATATTAATGGGATATATGTTTGGGAGACTGCACAGTGCTCTAATAAAGGAACCTGCGCTTTATTAATAATTACCTCTCCCATCTCAGACCCAGGGAGAACCTGTACAATATAGGATATGCATGGATCCTCCTGTTTTGGTTTTCATTCTAATTCCATTTCCATATTTTGATAATGTTTAATTTCTGAAATTCTGACAGAGGTAATAGTTGTGGGGATTTGATTTTTTTTTGTTACAGTTAAGACATAAATTAAACACAGTTTAAGTGTCTTTTGCCCTTTTATGGCTATTGCACATTATCTGAAGTCACGTGGGTATAACCAAAGCCTGCATTTGCTGTCAGGTAAAGCAGTCTCCAATAAAAACTTATATGATATACAAGGTATATGTAATTCAAATGCAGTTTTAAAAACACAGTTCATTTTCTTCCCGAACTGTTCCTTGAAAGTTGAGGCACATGGTTGAAACGTCATATTCATCATGATACTTTTATATTTGTAATGTATTAAAAACACATGAATAATAGAGGGGATGAATTCTAATTTCTTTCTGCGGATCCTTCTTTATTTATAGCTCCCAGTATTCCAGAAAAAGCCCCTGGCCAATCAGCTACAGTACATCTCTTAAACCCACCCTTCAGCCAGCTTATGTCCTCCTCCATTACTAAATAGTCTCCTCCAGTAGATGTATGAATGGTTATTCAGCAAAGAGCGAAATTGGGCCCCTCTGTGTTCCTTTGATCTGAAAGATACAAATTCACTACTCCTTTTTCACCAAACCACAGATTACCTTAATGAAGAAGCAAAGACAACTGATACTATTAAATGCATAATCAGACAGTAGAGGATGCATGGTGATGCTAATTCAATCAAGTGAAGTGAAGTAATTTTCCCATGTATCTGTTTAAATGAGGCAATGTTAACATTAGACAATAATGATTGTATCTTCCTTAGATTAATGTCAAAATGCTATTATTAGGCAGTAGTCTTATCCTCCCAATGTCCCCTCTGTCCTGCCCTATCTGTCTAATGGATGGCCTCCAGCATCCCAGTTATGGCAGTGCCACCATCCTGCTGCATCATCATGTGATGTCTCAATAATGTGATGTCACAGAACCAACCCCCCCCCCCCTCTTAAATATCTTTCTGTTGATGCCCTTCCTCGAACTGCTGATAGATTTTAACCTAGAAAGGTATTTCTCCTGTCAGCCTCCTGGAATATAACTATAGGTGTTTTATTGTTCTGAGGGAGTAGTGTCCCTTTAACTGTATACACTGAATATGTAAGGTTTTTCTACAAACCACATACATGCCAACATTTACTATTAGGAAAAAAGGGCAGGCTTCCCTTTACACTTGGAGAATATGCATTAATCCTTTGTGCACCCATGATGCATTCTCTTCTTGTGGGCCAGTGTGCAATAAACAGGTGCCATAAACTTATTGACAAAACTAACCATTGGGACAATTATGTACAAATCATAGAACAAACATATTCAGACAGCCTTAAAGTCCATAAATTAACAATCCATGGTGTTAAGAGCAGTGCAGATTATAGGGAAAGTGATCACAGCCATCCAATGGTTTCTTTACCCTAACCAAGAGCACTCATCTGAACTTCATCTGAGATGAAGCTGAAAACTTGGATCCTGCCTGATATGTTTGGCTTTGCAGACATCAAGGTACTGGCCTTTCTATACGCCTATTTAGGGTAAAAATTACCCATGCTTCTATATGCCTATATGCCATTTAGTATATAGTATAGTATAGTACATAGTATATGGCATTTAGCAATCAGTACTATGACTTGTGCATTGTACCCTGAGATGCAGCTGTCTGTTTCCTAACTACTTTAAATAATACTCAAATGTCATATTATCAATACTCACAAACAATTCCTTGATTTAACTCCGTAATCCAGCCTTTATTGGGATTTTAGGAAAACTCAATGATATTTTATTGTCCCATGAGCATCACCTACCATTTGTTTGCTCCATGGTTTAAAGTATTCCCTATCTTGGGCAACCGTACAGGGTTTCCATTCCGCAGTGGGGAATACCTTTTGGCTTATGGCTTTCTTTCTTTTCTTTTTTTTTTTTTTCAGATGGATTCAATCATTTAATGTTTATAAAGCAAGAAAAACCTCGGTCTATTGGGAATAACCATTAAAATGTATTAAAGAAGTGAATATTAAGTGATGACTGATTCAAATGCTATTTTAATCTTTAACCAATGTTGTCCATTTAATAATCATGTACTTCAACATTCATAAGACAGAGTGGAACATTAAGGTCTTTGTGGATTTCACAGATTTGGGAGCTGATGCTATGTTTTTCATCTTGAGCCTCTTTGACGACTAATTATGTGGCATAGGTATAAGCGGGGCTTTGCAAATCATTATTTCCATTAGAAAAGTGTTGGAAACAATCCTTGTGAGGTTTCCCCTCCTATTTATGCAGCTGCTATTCCCATCGGAGCAGACCATTGCCTCCTGGCTCAAGCTGGGGCTTCTGTTCTCTTTCCACAGCACTTGGAAGAGAAACAAAACCAGCTCTAATGAAAAACACACACGGGAAATGCTTTATTATTTCATCATTCTCACCTACTGAGATCTGGCACTATTATGTGTAAGTAGGAAGAACTTCTATTGGTTTTAGGTCTTTTTCCCTCTACCCCCCCCCCCCCCCCCCCCCCCTCCCCCCCCATTTTTGTTCCATGGCTTGAACAGACCACAGTTATATAAGGCTGATTCTGTGTCATTTCCTGTCAGATCATTTAAGAAAAAATGTGTGTTATATCCTGTATGTTACTTTTCTTCCTCATCTGAACACATGTTCTGACAACCATATTTTGTTAACCCTTTAGACAACTTGGCAGGTGATGCATAAAAAGTGACAATGAACTAAATGCTACATTATTTATTTTAAATATCTGAGGCCAGAAAGCTGATAGGTGAACTGGATTATCTAAATATTTTAATATTTTATATTGTGCTCTGTATCTATCTCTATTTATCTATCTATCTATCTATCTATCTATCTATCTATCTATCTA
>WMED01018498.1:1679-12691 GCA_019650415.1 Pipa parva | reverse complement strand
GGAACTTGCACTATTGGTGACTGACTAAATACTTTTTTTCCCCACTGTATATTAAATATTACTGGATATGCAGAAGATATGGAATGTTCCTGAGTATGTTAACTATATAAAATATTACTGGATATGCAGAAATTTTAAGCTCCTTGGGGCAGGGACATCCAACCCTTGTGTCAATCACAATATAGCACTTAATTTGATGTATCCTTGTAATATTTTACTTGTATTGTTTAATGCACTTTTCCCTTGTTTGTACTGTAGTTGTGTTGCACAGTGCTGTGTAAATTTGTGGCGCTTTATTAATGAGTGCAGTCATTATTTACAGGTAAAACATCTGGAATATTTCAGAGCATCAGGAATATCACTCAATGTGCATGAGATATGGAATGTTTCAGTACAAGCATTATTTACAAGTAAAAGGATTATAACGTTCCTAAACATGTAGAAGCTGTAAAAATACATACATATCTCATACCAAACTTTATTTATCCATACTACAGCCTAATATTACAATTGAAATATTTCATACATTTTTTTTTTAAGACAGTGGTCCTTTAAGATCACACTAATCTTAGTTAAAGGGACATTAAATTCCCATTATCATCAAGTATATGAATACTGATGTTCCCTTCCATTGATAGAAAGGAGCTCTTAATTCAATAATTCTTAATTCTATAATTCAAATTGTTAATAATACAGTTATACTTCCCTGTTGTATCTTCCATTTTACTCCTGTAGTGCATTTGTTTGCAACTTTGACTTCTCTTCGTCCAACTGGCTGCGGGTACACTAGACCTTCTATTCATAATAAACTATAAAGTGGAGGCGCTAAAGTATTTCCTTATTAAAACTGGGCTTATTTAATATTCATAAAGATAATTCAGTTCCAAACATGAACAATTAAATATAAAGGTATATGGCTATGCTAAATAATTCTGGAAAATAGTGCTCCTTTAAATCACAAATAATGACCTTTACCAAATACAAAGGTGTCATTAAAAAACTAGAGATCTCGATAAACAAAACTGACCTTTAATTTGTCTTGTATAGATTGCACTTTTGCTTAATACATATATTTTACAGCCAGTTTTCGGAATAGAAAAACAATAAATATAGCAATGCAAGATGATATATATGTATAATAAGTGCCATGCATAAATATAGAGTTTCAGTATATCACATTCATTTTACAGATATATATATATATATATATATATATATATATATATATATATATATATATATATATATATATCCCAAATATGTATCCCAGCAGGCATTGCTGCAGTAAACAGGTCTGCAAGACTGATGGTACACAACTCAACTTAGTTGTCTTGGTTCCCAACGCATATATTTAGCTTAAATTGGGAAATAACATTATAATTAAAATTCATATTATTGCACAATTTAATCAGATATGGAAACGATCTATTATTTTAAGTGTGCTAAAAATATGAATATTTTGATAATGATCACTAGAGTCAAACGTGATTTGAAAGATAAATACCCACATATCTGGAAGAAAGCAGTTTGGAAGGAAGAATAAATAGATTTTCTTTTTTCAATTCATGATGTCTTAAGGATTATTTAAAAAAAACCTCAGAATGACCTTTATTATGGCTCACATAGTGCCCTGTAGAAATTAGTCAAGTTTCAGGAATAATTCCTAATGGGCCAAGTAATTCCTATTGCATTAAATTGTGATATTAAAAATGTTGGGTTTTTATTCAAGGAAACAAATAGATTTGTTTTAATTTAAGACGGGATATCTAGTGAAAATGATTATGCTACAGTTGACATTGATATGGAAATGATCCATCTTTATGTGCATCAAGATATATATTTTTTAATAATAACTTAAAGTGTAAGTAAACCCTGTATATAAATAAAGCTCTATTTACCTACTGTCAAGCAAGAAATCGATTAAGAAATTCTGACTCACCTCTTAACTCAGTAGAGCTCAATATCCCTCTGCAACTGCATTGTTTCAGTGAAGCTATGGACAGTATAGAGTTAATGACACGCCCCCTCCTCTAACTGACTTTTCCAACAAGTACAGGTTGTGGGACAGCTCTTATCTGAGGGACAGGTCTTATCTGTGCATGCTCAGGGCTATAAACAGGCTTTTCAGATAGGAAAGTGGGAGGAGGAATTCTGTCTCTCTGTATAGTTTATGACCTCTCTCTTGGGGGGAGGGGTTTATCAGCAATGCTATGAAAGAGTCTGTACACAGAATGGGAGGTAGAGCAGGGCTGTTTGATTAAGAGGTGAGAACTCCTGATCCCAAAATCGTTTTTATATTTTAATGTTTAGGTTTATACTTTATAAATGTAAAATACATGTACAGTTTTGTCCATAACTTTACTTACACTTTAAGTCAGGTGTGATGTAAAAATGAAATGCCCATATATTTTTATCTGGAGAAAAAAGCATCTTTTCTGCAAAGATGTGAAAGCTACAAACAAAATCCAATAAACCTAATGAAAACTTTCTTTGAATTACCTTCCCAAACCAATTTTTCCCCCGACCTGTTTTATTTTATTCAGTGAACAGCAGTGAAATAATTTTCCCAAACCAATTTCCACCATTCAGGACTTCACCAAAGTGCAAAGTTTGGTGCAGATCCTTCGCCTCACTTTGCACTGACTGTTATGTGCTTGCTGATGTCCTGCACGTGGACATCAGCGATCGCTTTAAAGAGATTCCAGTCTTGGTGAGGCGACTCGAGTGGTCTCACCGAGACTGAAATCCCTGGAAGGATCTGCACCTCACTTCGCACTTTGGTGAATTCCCCCCTCAGTCTGCACAATGGTTAACCCAATAGCTTAATAAATGGGGTTATTTAACGAAGCACAGCCTGGTTGGTGTTTGGCATAGAAGACAGCCTGGGACATTTAAGGGGTAATTCAGCATTCAGCGTAGTGAGCTCCGAAGCCTTTGGCTCACTTCGCAAATGGTATTATGCGCATGCTGATGTCCTGCATGCGCATTAAAGGGATTCCGGTCTCGGCGAGACCAAAAGAGTTGCCTCGCCGAGACGGGAATCCCTTTAATGTGCATGTTGATGTCCGCGTGCAGGACATCAGCATGCGCATAATACCATTTGCGAAGTGAGCCGGAGGCTTCGGAGCTCACTACGCTGAATGCTGAATTCCTCCCTTAGTTTCCCTTTAATACATTTTCAACAAATTCCTTGTGGGCCGTAATGAAAGTAACTTGTTGAAAAATGTCATATATTTAGAGGAACTAAATAAATATTCATAAGTTAAATATCATCCAAAATTATGGAAGAAAAAAAGTATACAAACCAGCCCAGCACACCCAGCGTTAGTTCAAGACTACCCTACAATTATTAGAAATAAAATCTGAAAAGATTTGAATTGGAGAATTTACCCTGTATATACATTGATGGAAGCAGGAATTGAATGCTTTTATTGACACAAGTGGCATGTTCCCTGAGTGCTCTAATCACCTAATACCAATTAAACTTATCTCATTTGAACATCACTGAGCCTTAACACTAGCATTCAATGGCCTGAATGTCATTGGCCTCGGTGGCAATTCATGGAAGATGACTTTAAATACCCTATTCAGTGCTATATCAGTTTTAGTCTGAAGATATTCAGAAAGTTTTTGGATTTGTTTTTGTTATAAAATAAGCCTGTAGTCTTAAGAATGTTGTAGTTTATAATCCGTAAGTTTACAAGTCATGCTGGTGGGATTTAAGTAGGGAATACGAGTTGGAAAGGGCCGATTGCTTTGGTGATAGTTGCTTGTTGCTGTTCTGCATTCAGATTGTCCTCTGCTACAGTTTAGTCGCTTCTCATCCAGGGAGTCCAAGTGGGTTTCACACAATCTTAATAAGGACTGAACCTGTTCTTGAAGGAGAAGGCCTTTAAATCGTCTTTGAGCCAGGTAAACAAAGGCTTCTACAAATGCCTGTAGACACATACCTGTGAATAAAAAAAACAACCCAAGTGAATTTAAAGAGTCGGAACATAAAAAAAAGTGCACATACTCTACAGCAGTGCAATTCAAATTCCTCTAAGCAGTCGTCCATTTTTTTTTGTTAAATCGTATTGGTCATTGGCCATTACATTAAATGATGACATAATAGATACAGTGATGAGGTCACAGGTACATTTAAAAAAAATACACATATAATGTAAAGCAGCTCAATCCAACCATGCAGCATTCTGATTATTTTATCTGCCAGATTCTACGAAATTGTGATGTCATTTATACAATCATGATGTCACTGGAGGGCATCTTCTATAATTCCTTCTCTGTGTATTTACTTTGATACACAGATTGGGAGTTTTCATTACACTAAGTGCAAGTACCAAATATGCCACAATTTTTCTAACGAGACCTCAGAAGCCAAAAATATTCTTCCAAGACAACTACACAGCACTGCCGTTGGGTTTGTTAGTATTACCCAGGAACGTACAAGCCCACTAGTTCTGTTGGGTAGATATCCACTGAAACACTACTGGCTGTTACAAGTGTGGGAATCTGAGTCACAGACAATATCATACTTGCACATGGAGAACGGTTCAGCTGAGGCAAGGAACAAGTTAGTACAAGTTTATATTTATAAATCCAAATAAGCAGCAAAATCTCCTGTGAGCTATGCCCTATTATTCCATAAGGTAGAGGCATTGCCACCATATAAAAGGGTATATTTTCACTTGAAAGTGATTGAAAAGAAACCCAACGTGCAGCTTCCCAGACAACCCTGGCTTGTATAAAATATTCACTTTCCCCCGGGGAAATGTTGCAGTTGAGTTGTACTTCTGAAAGAAAGCTGAATCTCTCAGTCTGGCATTTACCGCGTTCTGTGGAGAATAAATGATTTTTTTTGTTTGCTGGAGAGGATGTGCTGGGAAGCCTAGTTACTAGCCGCGTATTAATGCCTTTACTTTATGAAAGTACAGACTGATGTAGGTGCTATAACAGAGTTTATAGATACATACAGACACAATCAGATGTACTTTTAAACCCATGCCCATTACCATTCCTTTTCACAGAGCCCTCATTACCTGTGTGTTTGTGCATTATTTAACATAAATAGGAGATGCTATATTGTTGCTCTGCTGGGTAAAAGTAAAAAGATATGTCGTTTCCCCAAAAATAATATCTAGTGCAATCTTTTCTAAGCGTAGAAATATAAGGCCTCCACTGAATATAAGACCTAGCTGCAGTAAAGTACTGGAAATATACCATACCGCTACAGTGTTCCCCGAAAATAAGTCCTAGTGCATGTTTAGGAGCAAAAATTAATATGAGACCCTGTGTTATTTTTGGGGGGGAAACACTGTTTAATTTGGATACTGCCGCAGTGTGAGGAGCATCATGCCACAGTGGACACATCTTCCCAGCCACTCACGCTCACCAGAGAGGGGGCAAAGACATTAATTTAGCAGGGGTTGCAAAAAGTACACCATGGTGCATACTTCATCTCAATAGTGTACCAACCAGTTCCCAGATCATCATCATGAATGGTTAAACATTTCCTTCTCTTTGCAGACAAAAAAACATTTAAAAGAGAACTAAAAATTCATCCATTCCAGTGGTGATTCTTAAGGGGGGAAAGGGTAAATATTTACATTTATGATTTTTATGCTCCAGCTATACCTCCTGCTCTCAGTAACTTGCTGTCCTCTTCTGCTTTTGACAATCACTGCGATCCTTTTCACTTCCTGTTCCTGTGTGTTTAAGCGATACGAGCAAGCGCAGTAGCAGTTTTACATCCGAATTATGCTACTGCGTTGGCTCAATTCGCCAAAACACAAAGGAACAGGAAGTGAGGAAGATTGCATCAGTTGACAAGAGAAGAACAAATGGGCAATGTACTCAGAGCAGGAGCATAAAACACCAATTGATAAGTATTTACCCCTCCCCCTTAAAACCTTTTGTCTATATAAAGTTGCTTTGGGATAGGATCACTTTGAATACTTTTTCAGCTAGTGTGAACCCAGCCGCAAACTATGGCTGAATAAAGATATAATTCCTATGATGGGACAATAGAACTGAATAGTGTTGTGCTCTTCCCCAGCTATTTTTGCTATCATTGCCTGTAACTACATGTGTTTGTGACTCTATGGAAATGGATGGAGTCTGTTTTATTTTGTTTTCCATTTCTGTACTGGAAAGTTAGAGTTGAACTTTATATTTCCCAGTATACTGGGCTGACGTCTTAGACAAAGAACATTTATAAAAAATTATATATGCTGTCACACAGTTCTATGCATTAATATGGTGGAGGAACACTCAGTACATAATCATTTCTGGTTTGTAAAATTTTAATAAAACACTCTGTTGCACCCCCTTGAAAGCCTTTGAGCAGCGCCCGTGATATTTACAGCAGCCTCATGGGAGCAGTCAAATTTTAGCATTAGCTTCCCATTAGGAGACAGAAAATGATTTGGCTAATGGAAGGTCATTCATCCCATTCTAATTTTATTAAAACAGGATACACAGATTAAGAAACAAAACACACACACTAGTCGCTCTCAAGGGCATCCTGACACCATACCATAGAGCACATGTGTCTCATTTATAATGACTTAAGTGTAGAATGTCCTAAACTGAATAAACAAAAAAAAAGCCAAGTTGTCATTATCCACAATGCTTTAGAACAGTGTTTCTCAAATGCCGGGTCGCGACCCGGTACCGGGCCACCGAAATGAAATGCCGGGTCACGTGCCGTGCGCGAAGGTAAGGGACTTCGCGCACGGCACCGCTCATGAATATTCATAAACGGCGCTCTTGTGACCCGGTTATTTTTGTGCTTATCCTTCGTTCCAGGTCACGAAGGAGAAAGCACAAAAATAACCGGGCCACAAACAGAACAACTTTGGGAAATACTGCTTTAGAACAATGCAGGAATACATAAAGTGTACTTATTTAAAAGCCATCTATAATTAAGTTAAACAAGTTATTAAAGAGTAATTTCTGGATCAGAAAGCAGCAGTTTCCCTCTGTAAGGTTACATTTAGTAAATTGTGTTAAGGTGGAGTTTGTGTGCCTTCCTATGACGGTTTTAACTTTGCCTACTATGTAATGCAGCACCTTAAAGCAGAATGAATGGACCTACATAAAACATGCTCACATAGGAGGCAGAAATGAAAAAGCGACACCAGTTTTTCACATTAGGCCCATGAGCTTATAGCTAAACAACTTATTATGGTAAGCATCCAGCAATATAAAACATTAAACCCTATAAAATATAGTATATAATCAAATGCATAGTTTTTTCAAAGAGGAACCAAAGTCTCCTCATAAATTACATTTGTTAATTTAGCCTACATGCCAGCATCACAATAAAGCATCACAATAAATCCACAGTTTTTCCCTTTCAAGTCACCTACTCGATTATTTCTGCTTCTTCTGCATGCATTGTTACACAAGCACATGACAGCCTTTGTAGCATTTTAGCTCCACCCCCTGCTGAGAAAGCTGGTGTCTTGGACACTGACTTCTACGGAGCATGTGTGAAACCCAGCACTAAGTGTATGTCTCACTGACATTCACAGCATTCACAGTTTAATAGACCATATGACATTCCTCAACCAAACAAACAGTATGGGGGTAATTCACGATAGTGCAAAGTGAGGTGCGGAGTCCTCGCCTCACTTCGCACTGACTGATATGCGCTCGCTGATGTCCTGCACGCGGACATCAGCAAGCGCTTTAAAGGGATTCCAGTCTCAGCGAGGCAACTCTTTTGTGTGATGATGTGTCAGGGTTCGTTAAGATATTAATGAGGATCCAATATGGTGGCTGTGTGATATTAGCACCAGCATTTCTATGAGACAGTGCTACAGCCCAAAGCTACTGATTTTCTGCTTCATAATATAGTGGTTTAGGCTGGCAGACCCTATACTGTACATCTGTTATCAGTTTTCTTTAAGCCAAAAAGAAAGATGATCTACCTCTATCCCCATTGTGGATATTTTAACGTATACTGCTTTAAAGTTTTACAGACAATTAAGCTAGATTTATAATCAAACACTGCAAATGTGAGATGACATAACAATCTAACTAAATAAAATCTTATTTAATGCAAAATAAAAACCCAAAACATCTCTTTAATAATAGAGTTTGTTTTTTTTTAAACAATCCAGACTCCGATTTCAAGTATGGCAAATGATGATATCTACAAAATCTAGTCATTTATTGCCATGGCGCTAGCACAATATTATCTTGTAAGCTGTTTTAATCAATGTTTACATATGAAATGTTATTTCCAATGCACAGTTCTCAAGTGGCTATTGAAGTTTGTTAATGCTTCATGGGAAGGACAAATGGAGCAATGTAATAACGTTGGTAATCAACAACCGTCGGATTATAACTATTGTCTGCCAAGCAGAATACAAATACAGAAATAATATACTTTAATAGAGACATTGTGATTTTTATTCAAGAAGGTCCATTAAGCATAGCGCTGATACACATTTTTGTAGAGTCATTTAGTAGAAACTCATTTCCCATTTAATGGTGGATAGAGAATTTAAGGGCAGATGAACCAATAAAATTCCAGTTTTAAAAATTATCTACTGAACTGGGCCCTTTGTCAAAAGGTCAATGGACATCTATGCCAAATAGTGAACTGGACAGCTGTAAATGAAAACAAATATTAGCAAACATTGCTATTGTGTTGCTGCATGGATTATATTAAAGGAACACTAAAGCTTATAAAAAATGTGCTTAATATTTACTGGCTACCTAGTTTTAAGTGCAGCAAGTGTTCAAAATGACAGGTTTAGGCTTACTGATACAGCAAAATAGTCATAGCAATAATAGAAAAAAACAAGCACCTGGTGCAGAGGCTCTCATCTAATCCTAACCCCTCCTTCTTGTTACCTCTTTACAGGCTGTTCCTTGTGTGCAGCATTTAGATTACTAAGCAGCTTTTGACTCTCAGCTGTTTAGGCTGCATTTCTCCAGTTTTTCAGTCTCTCAGAGTTGCCTTGTACTAAGTCTCTTGAAGGAAGTGAAAGTGATTTTTAATTTTTTCAGGAAGGGGGAGCATGCTCAGTTAGTGAGTTACACCTTCAACTAAGGGAAGAGGGAGTTAGGATTATCAGAGAGCCTCTGCACCAAGTACTTGATTTAATTTCTATTGCTATGGCTATTCTGCAAAATTAGTAAACCTAAACCTGTCATTTTAACACTTGTTGAACTTAATACTAGGTGACCAATAAATCGAAATCACTTAATTTACAAGCTTTATAGTGTCCCTTTTTAAATGAAAAACCGAGACAAGCCATTAAATGTCAGGTTGCTGGTAAGTTATTTGTGAATTTCAAAAGCTGTGACCTACCCATATTGCATTCTAGGCTTCTTTCCAAAATAATTCGCCTAACAATTTTACAATCTCATTCACGCCCGCAAACAGATTTTTACATTATCCGTCACAGGGATTAAATGCCTGCACAATCAAGCATTAAACCTCGAGTCATCTATCGGCTGTAAAAAGAAAAATCATTGTGGTTTTGCCAAACAAAATGATTGCAGTTCTGCCAAGTATGCAGAAAAATATAATCAAACAATCATTTGTTGGGGGGGGGGGGCGGAGGGTGCGCAGAAAAGTAATAATCGTAAAATCTAATTTTTGAAGAGAACATTCATTTTACCATACCACAGAATGCTGAACATTTGATTTTGCTTTTGCAGTTTGGGGGATTATTACTATTGTTCCTTTTTCTTGATTGTATGCTGCTGAACAATTTCACTAGAGATTTTAAGAAAATAAAAAGCAAAAGATTGCTTTACTCATTAGGGAGGGTTGGGGGTGAGCACCAATACAGATATTCAGTTTTTTCTTTACTTTGCAGTGAAAGGTAAATTATTTTTTTCTTCATGTTTTTCTTTAACCGAAATAAAATGGTCTTCCCTTATGGAATCAAACCAATCTTGCTGCCTTTCTGACTGTAAACATGAGCCTATAATTGGAATGCTTAGCTGCATTACAAACAGTAACTCTTATAAGGGCAAAATTTACAAAACTCAAAAAGGTTGATTTCGATCCATTTTTTTTTTCTTATGTTTTTTTTAGTAGGAAAAGTAGCCAAAGTCTGGTTCCTTTTCATCGGAAAAAAATCGATTGAAATGTTTCGCTACTCCAAGTTTGGCTACTTTTCCATTGAAAAAAGATTGAAAAAAAAAAATCAAACAGAGATTTTTCAATCAAACGCCTGCTTCTTACATAGAAAAAACTTGAGAAGGTCAAAATCAACCTTTTCAAGGTTTGTAAATTTTGCCCTTAGACTGTGGCCATACCCAACATATTGTGCAATGCTGTGTTATACGAGGGTACTACCGTGTCTGACCGATGTTTTGTTCTAAAGTTATTATGTCTTAAATTTGTTCAATTGTCAAAATACTTCCAGAATTCAATGGACAGTGACTTAGCCGAGCACCTGCACAAGAGTGGGGCAGAAACCTGAACTACCCAGTGTTCTCTAATGCCCTTTAAGGGCCCCAGATTACAGCTGCATACAGCACAGGTGCTTTGACAACACACATGCAAGACACAGTAGCACAAGACAACCAGAGCTGGGCAGCATAAGTAATGAGGCCAGGGTACTGGGTGACATACAGGAGTGGTCAGACTAAGCCAAGGAGAGGGAATCCATAAAAGGTCAACAACCAAATAGAGAAAGCCAGAGGTCAGGGCAGGTATCAGGAATCAGAGTCAAGTAGAAAGATGAGGTCAAACATGGCAAGACAAACAATGCAACTTGGGTAAACATGAGGGCAAGTGATCTCATATTCATAGGCTGGTTAATGAACAAACAGGATGAACCTTTGGAAAATGATCTGTGTGTAGCCACAGGTTCAGCACCAGTCCAGTGGACAGCACACATAAAAAACAGGCTTAAAGCTGTGAGTCCTAACTCCTTATATTAGCTATTGCAAAGCATACTTTGGGGAAGGTATTAGGATATTATGTCAGTTGTAAGCAAGCTTTCTCTTTGGAAGACCAGTCTAAGGAACTAAAAGGTTTA
>WMED01018496.1:2522-12692 GCA_019650415.1 Pipa parva | reverse complement strand
GATAACACTGAGGGGGTTATTGACTAAATCCCGAATTGTTGCGTATATGAGTGAATTCACCAGATAAAGACAGTCGCAATAGGCTGTTTACTGTCACAGTCGCGTCTTTATAATGAGAATATTGTCACAGTTGCAACTTTATTATGGGAAAATTGTAGCAATCTTAACATTTAAAAATTGTCGAGACTTTACAATGGGGAAATTGTCGTGGATTTGCTATGGGAATCCGCTGTTTGCGAATTCGACTGTCAAATTCGCACCTTAGTGAATAACCTCTATAACTTTAATGAATATGTGGTGGGCCCATGGTGTCCCAGTCTGTCTGACAATGCCCCCAGTGTCCCTTTATGGTTTTATTTATTTTTCTCCCATTCCGCCATGAGATAATTATGTACAAACAGGAAGTTTTCATTAAAACCATTTAGTAACAAACCAATTGGTTGGAATGGATTTACTGTGAGCCACTCAACAATCAGTTGCAAAAAGACAAACATTTCTTTCTGCCAAACCACAGGCGCACTGCTCCACTGACACACAGTGATGCGTGTACAGGTGCAGATGTAGCAGGGTTGATCTTGTCATTTGAACACAACACGTGCAGGTTGATTAACTGAAACCTAGCCGTTTTATGGGCTCCTGTAGATTATTTTTATATGATTTGACTGCAACACCCCGAAGTGTGCCTAAAATAAGATAGCGGCATTTCTATAGGTAAAATTGATTTTTTTTGCTGTGATTGTTTATATGTTTTTCCCTTTCACTTGAAGAAACCTCTCTTTGTATTACTTTATAAAGAAACACTACGCACAAACCATTCATGAGGGTGGGGAGGGCCCTGTACCTGCTCAATATTTCCTGTTGTGATAAAAAGTGCAACATAATTATTGTGGCTAGATTTGGAAACCAATTATCATTAAATTCTTTACAAAAGTGTATTTTGTTGGTTAATTATGTGGTATTGAACCTTAAGGACCTCAGAAGCCTCTCCATTGAGATAGCCAAGCTGTCACGAACACAGCATTACATTCTCATTGCTGCCAACAGTCTTCTAATACAGCCTTTGTTCAAATGACATCTGGCAATTAGAAGGTGTGAATAGAAAATTCTACTATTCACTCATTTAATTCATTTCATTGTACAGTTTAAATTTTTTTTTTTCTTTGATAAATTTAAACTATGGATTGGTTTAACTTTTTTAAGGAAGTAAGTCCAAAACACAATGGGGGTAATTCACGATTGTGCGAAGTGAAATGCGGAGTCCTCGCCTCACTTCGCACTGACTGATCTGCGCTCGCTGATGTCCTGCACGCGGACATTAGCGAGCGCTTTAAAGGGATTCCAGTCTCGGCGAGAGCAAAAGAGTTGCCTCGCCGAGACTGGAATCCCTTTAAAGCGCTTGCTGATGTCCGCGTGCAGGACATCAGTGTGCGCATATCAGTAAGTGTGAAGTGAGGCGAACACTCCGCACTTCACTTCGCACAATCGTGAATTACCCCCAATGTTGGAATATGATCAATCGATAAGGGATATCTAAGCTGTTTGCTCATGCCCATCATTCTATTAGATCATAACCTTGCGGCATTCAATATGGTGAGAAGTGTTAGGACTTTAAAAGGTGATACCAGACAAGGCATTTTGCTTCTGAAAGATATCACGCAGATTTCCTCACAAGGTTTTGGACTTGTGGAAAACTCTCTTACATCGTGGGGGTTCACAGGAACACTGGGTAAAACATGCCTGCCATCGGGAGGTAGGACACTGCAGGGATAGGACAAGATCCTCCTACTTTCCCTTTATCTCTGCCACTTCTCCTTCCCATTTAGTTTTTTTCTGTGTTCTCTGCACAGGAAGGACAGATACCTCTAGTGAGGTTTGATGCAAGGATTACGTCGGTCAGTGATTAGCACTGACACCAGGGGTGGCACCTGAAGTCAGACCATCATTCTGACTTTGACAAGTGAGCCCCCTCTGTAGGATTCCCCACTGGATGACCCTTACCACTGGATCTAATCATTCAGATGGACAGGCTTAACTCTTCTTATCCTGTCTCTCCTACAGCATGAGTTGGAGTACAGTGTGCTGACCAGTATAGGACTGTGTGCGGGGTAAGTAAAACAATTCCCCCCTATCCTCCCTTCTAAATAAAAATCAATTCTAGATTATTTAAATGAACAGTCTAAATATAAAAAATATATTTATTTATGCTAATTACCACCTTTTATTAAATACGATTTATTAACAATTTAAAAAAAAAAAAGTTACATTTCTTACCTGTTAAGAAGCGCTTATACATCACTTCCGTGTTGCATACCCCCCATCCTCAGATTCTGCCAGCAACTCTATGGTGTCCGAATCCGCGATCCCCCTGAGGAGCACATTCCTCTGGGGGCTTCTTTCTAAATTCAAACTGGGTTCCAAAACTGGGTACCCATGATGCATCGCTCCTCCTTCATCTCTACAGGAAACTGATTACCGCTCTCTTCCTCCCTTGAGGTGGTTCAGAACAGTGGCCATTTTGCTGATCACTATCTGCTCTCCTCTGGGCTACAGCTGCTTCTGGAGGATTGGTAACTGTTGGGGCTGAACTTTTCACTGCTCCACCACTTCCTGCTAACCAGAATTTCTGATCCAGTGCTGATTCAAAGGATATGCTGGGATTCAGACTACTTCTTCCATGATCCCTTTTTTCCTTTATTAGGACTGAGGTAAAATATTCTGACTAAAAACATACAGTGTATTATATATATATATGATATATTTATCTGTTTAACAAAACTTTGTTCAGTCATTTGATAATATTAAATTATCTTCAAATCAAACAGAAGAATCTCTCCCTTCATTTAGGTTTTTCATACTATTTATTTACTGTAGAAGCAAACACCTTTTATTATCCTCAGTTTTACAGGGAAGATTATGAAATGGTTTAGATGCATACCATAGACTGCACTGAATTATCTGCAGCCCTGAAGTGCACAGCTGAACTAGTTTATTATCAGTCATGTTATATGGAGATTTGAGAGCATTTAAAAAAAGGTAGAGTTGCCCAAACATCCCTTTTAGTCAGTTCAGCCACAGAACAAAAGGCTACAGCAGTATACAGCATAAACTGGAGATTATTACAAATTAGTAGTTAAGCAGGTGCATGCATATTATACACACACAACACTATCTTTTAAAGAAAGGTTTATGAAATATACCTAATCCAGATCTGACTAGAGTTTAATACAGCAACACACACAACTGCATTATTTATATTCTTGGTATTTTATGAGCTGAGAAAGAGCCATAAACTGCTGTCAGATAAAGAATTCACCCCAGGAGTTCTAATCATACAATCCCTTTAATCAGGTAGACAAGTATTTTATTGTAGATTGATATGAAAATCTTTACTGCTTTGCAGGGTGCATTTCAAGATCTTTGTAAATCTTTATTTTTTTGTATTAGTGGTAATTGGCATCTTTAGCTGCAGATAACAATGTGTTAGGGAGAAAAATACACTGTGGTATTAGTCACACAACTTCTATATTTTATTGTTTTACACTGATAAAATGGATGATCTGATAACAACATCCCTTCAAAATAATTTGCTTTAAAATACCCATGATGCAGGTTTGATAGGACACATTTACATCATTATACACTGTACAAGTGGATAGAAAGCTATTGCAGTTCATCCACAGTATGCATTCGAGTGCATTAGTAACAAGACTTAAGATGTGGGGGAAAGGTGCAGTTAGGTGGGCAACTCTAGAGGCATTGTTTTTTGCTGTTGTTGGCCTGTTGAACCATTATGCTGATACAATAAACCCTATATTAGTTCTACCCTAAGTCTTTGGGGGGAATTCACCATTGTGCGAAGTGAGCTCCGAATCCTTCGGCTCACTTCGCACAGACTGATATGCGCTCGCTGATGTCCTGCACGCGGACATCAGCGAACGCATTAAAGGGATTCCAGTCTGGGCGAGGCAACTCTTTTGGTCTTGCCGAAACTGGAATCCCTTTAATGCGTTCGCTGATGTCCGCGTGCAGGACATCAGCGAGCGCATATCAGTCTGTGCGAAGTGAGCCGAAGGATTTGGAGCTCACTTTGCACAATGGTGAATTCCCCCCTTTATCTGGCTTTAGTTCCTCTTTAAAGGGTATGTAAATACTGTCTATAAAGAAAGCCCCATTTACCTATTGTCAAACAATATAACGATTAAAAAACTCATGACTCGCCTCTTAAAGTGCACTGTCGCCTCAAAACTAATACTAATTTAGGTTGTACCAATGAAATAAATGTTTTTTTAAATAAATATGTATTTAAAAAATGTACCTTTATACAGCGTTTCTCTCTGTCATCTTCCCTGTCAGCAGGGATCTGATTGGAGGAGCTATAATGTTAATCATCATTTAGCCCCACCCAGGGAAGATGACAGAGAGAAACGCTGTATAATGGTACATTTTTTTAATACATAAATATTTACAAAAGCAGTTATTTCATTAGGACAACCTAAATTAGTATTAGTTTTGAAATGACAGGTACACTTTAACCATGGCCGGTTCTAGCGCTGGGCGATGTGGGCGACTGCCCAGGGCGCAATCCATTTGAGGGGCGCTGTTGCCCACATCGTCCACCACAAACTTACTTCCTCCAGCGTTCCAGCAATGCTCCTCCTCTGAGCATTTCACTTACCTCATTGTGGAGCGGTTCTCAAAGGAGGTGAGTTGGGGACACCGGGCAGGTGTGCGCCCGGGGGTGTGTGTGCACCGGGCGGGGGAAGGGTGCGCCGGGGGGGCGTGGAGGGGTAGTTCAGCCAGGGTGCCCATAGGGCCAGAACCGCCCCTGACTTTAACTCAGCAGGACTTAATATCACTGTGTAACTGCATTTTCTGAAGGTGTTCAGTGTACGGGAAGTGTAAGCTTGTAACCACATCCCCTCCTCTGCCTGACTTCTCTCTCCACAGTCGACTGCATGGGCTGTTGGACAGCTCTTAAGTGTGACGTACGCAGTCACAGAATTGCATCACGGACGCGCTCCCGCCAGAGAACTTATTTAAACCCGCCAGATGCTCACTCTTGCGCCCGATTATAGAACTCTCCAGATGTTCTTGGGTGTGTTTAGTCTTGCTGCTGCTTTTCCATGTATGACCCCTGCCTGTACCTTGACCTTGCTTGAACTCTGCCTGCTCAAGACCTTGTATCCTGTTTATTCTACTCTCCTGTCTGCCGCCAGCCCTGACACTTGCCTGAATACTGACCACGCTCTTTGTCACCTGTCTACTACTCCATCTGTGAACAGCAAGCCAGAGGCCGCGACCTGGGCATAGCACTGCTGCAATGTCTTTACCTCCTTGCGGAGGCTCTGGGTGAAAACTGGGTGTGTCTCAGACCCTGTGCTCTGTCATTGTTATAATCAAGTTTACTGTGGACTCTGTTCTACATTGTCATCTCCTACTCCTCCCACTACTCAAAGTTTTCCTCCTGATACATGGAGATAATGGGACTGGCACAACTTAGTTTTATTACTGATGTTGTTTTCACACTGTGCGAAATTTGTTTCCAGAATGTTCTTAATGAACTTTAGACTGCTTTTCTGAGTGCCTCCTTTATACTTTGATTTAATTTCCTATGATCTTTAACTAAAGCAATTCATTAGAAAAAAAAAAATGATGGGCTTAACTAAATTTATCAGAACAGAAAAAAAATGCAAATTGTTATAAGCATTGACTTTATATATTGTAATATCTTATGTGCTTGGATCTTTAATTTATCACTGCGGAAGTAGAGTAACAAGTGATTTACATGAACTTTGGGCATTCTGTGAATTGTAGTAGAGAATTCTGGAAATGACAGCAAATTTATCCTATTCCTACAACAAACATTTGACATTCCCCTTGTCTCTGAATAAAATGACAGCTCACGCCTGCTCATGATCCTACAGTAATTATGTATGTCAATTACCAATGACTCAAACATGACAGCCCCTTGAGTTACAATGGTACTTTGTATATAATACCTGAACCTGTTTAAAAATTCTCATGAATTATTCCCCAAGGTTTCTTTTATTTAGGCATTTTTGCTTCCTCAGACGCAGATATTTGCAGACATACATAACATCTATCCACTCCTTTGTTTGAACTCTCTCAGACCCTTCTTTTCTTGTTAATCCCTTGTCATCTCTGAACTGCTGTTAAATCTGCTTTGTTCACATTTGGGGATAATCTTTGCTCATATGAAAAACATGGTTTCTGTCCTATGCATTTGTTTAGTATTAGCTGTTCGGCAGCTCTATATAAGCTACAAGATACAGTGTTACAGTATTCAAGAAGTTCAAACCATTTGAGGGCGACCATATCTGCCAAAATGATTAAAAAAAAAAAAGAAACAATAGGTATTATTAGAACTATAAACATTGTTTTTTTTTGTTTTGGTTTTTTACATTAATATTTCTTGGCATGATTAACATACACTTGATTGCAATGGGCACCATTTGCTATCAGGCAAACTTACAGTATATCATATCATTTTATTTGAATAAATCCACAGATAAAAACTTCCATTATTTTAATGATGAATAAATTATTCTTGGAGCAAGTTAGCCATCATAGTGCATGTCACAAAGCACACCAGCCGCCTTATTCTGCTTCACAGAACCATCCATCTTTATACTTTTCACAGAGCAAGTTACTCATCTTGGTGCCTATTAAACCTCTCACACAGACAGTCAACCTAACTGCAACCATTACCTACAACAAACTAGAAGCTAATTGAAAGGTGAGCTCTGGTCAAAAAAAAAAAAAAATTAAGTTGCAGAGTGACTCATCGTTAACTTCTGAGATTCATTGGGTAGAATTGTAAAGAATAACATATGTTTTCTAGAGAGATCAGTAAAAGGGACAGTGAAATAATTCTAATTAACTTTGACATATTAGAGCTTGGGGACAGAGTGACTTAACATTATGGCAATGTTTTTGACTCTTACTAGTGCATGCATCAAGATGAATCCTAGTGTTACAACCTTAAAAGAATATTATACAATGCACCAGTTAGCCTTTTCACCCACCTAGTAACATGTCCCTGTAAACTGAACCCAACAATGATGGCATTACATTAATATTTTTAGAATAAATCATCACCTGCTTTAAGGGAAGACTGTAGCCTCTGTTGATATAAATCCAATAACTCTCATTGTTAGTGATCACCAAAAATCCATACATTATACAATAAAGGATAATAATCAAATCTCTGCTAGTATTAAAGAGCTCTACCCTTTGATAATGATAAATTATAATCGCAGTGGCTGCCCTTTTATGTCCCAAGTGCTATCAATAGTGATATCACTAAGGCAACTTATCTGTGAGGAGTGATCAGTCCCAATACAGCATGTTTTAGTATTTAATATGAGTAATGACATTAGATACTAAAATTTCTGTTTTTTGGCATCCAGCAGAGGGCGTAGATTAATATTCCTTTCTCCCTGATAAAGAAGGGCTTATTTTAACTGAACTGAGAAATAACAAGAACGTATACTCTCCCTGTATTTAAATATACAACAGATCGCATACCATTTTCTCTCTCATTGTACAGAAGTCTATAATCACTATAGACTGTAAAGCAATTCTGGTGCAAAACTAAAATTTCTTCTTTCCTAATTTACACTAGTCATCAAAAGTTCACTTTGATTTCCATAACCTTAAAAATATATTTTGTCACCTCAAGTTTTATGATTTATTACATAGACCAAACCAAACTGTTTACCTCCACTGTTAAGCTTGCGTTTTCAGTCTAGTGCAACTGATTATAATCAAATTATAATGTTGAAACGAAAAGACGAGAATCCTCTATAGCTTTAGACTCCTAAAACTGATTAATGATATTATATATTTACTGAAATGTTGTAATAATACATAATCATCAAGGAACAAGTTGAAATATTCCTGTCCACATGATCTTACAATCTATCAGGATTATTAATGCTTCTTGCAACTCTCCTGTTAAAAATGTTTTCTCTGTAATTGGCTGATATTAGAAGTGTAATTTCTAATGGTGCTAGAATATCATATTTAGGGAAGCTTAAAAGGATCGTTACAATAAAAACTGCCTCAAATGCATCTGTAGTTCCTATATGTTTAATATGTGCCTCCAAAAATTCTACATTGTGTATAGCAAGTAGAATATTTAGCTATTTGACTTTAAGAGCCTCATTGACTGAAGTGCGAATTTACCTGTAAAATTAATTTTGCTACAGTTTGAGTCGCATCGCCACAATAGTTACAAATTCACCTCTCAGGATTCTCAGAAGTGGAGAATACAATTTTCGAACAGACAAACAGTGGCAATTGCTGTTGGATGCATAGTGTGGCGTAGTCAGGTGGATAGAAATAGGATGACAGTGAGGCGAATTCGACAAATGAAGGGCAGTTATATCAGTTTCATCATAGCCCACTAACTGCATTCTGTGAATATTCAATCTATTTCTATGTCACCTTGTCCATAGGCTATGTTGTCACTTAGTCGAAGTCGCCATTGTTATTTTTGAGTGAATAGTCATCTTCCTCAACACTGAAACTCTGCCATCAACTCCCTGATTCGCCACTTTGAAATGGTGAGGTCAAACAGGAGAATTCAGAGGAGTTCATCCAGTCTCATTTGCACCTTCGCACCACTCCTCCGCTTAATCAATAGTAGAAGTAGCTGTGCACGCACACAAAAAGTGATATGAAGAGTTTCATACGTTTGTGACTATCGTACACACCCAAATTGGTTGCATATTCACCACTTTGCTCAATAAGCAAACACGGGGAAGTGGAGAATAAATGCAAATTCACAGCTCTACGCGACTATTCAGAATTTTGTCAATGAGGCTCAAAAAATCAGTTTCAGGGCATGCTTCTTGTATATGCTTTATGTAAAGCACCATAGAAATCAATGGGACTGGGTGAACTCTGTTTAACAGCATGGCTGCTATCAGTAAAGATAAACTATCCAAGTTTGTTGTTTGAAGGCATTTTACAGTAGTAAAAAAAAAACATTTACAACTAAAAGAAAAAGATATTGGCATGAAAGACTGGCTTCTTTTAGAGGGAATGGTCTCAAGACCCCAAGATGCACCCCAAAAGATTTTAATGGATTATTACATACAAATGGTTTTACCATCCCATATTATCCATAAGGCAGGTTTGAAACATGAGTTTAATGGTGTTGGACTGAGATCCGAGTGTGAAAAAATGTCGGGTTTGTGGGGTAAATGGTAGAAGCTTTAACGAGACAAGATAGAATGCATCTCTTAACCTCTCCTCTCGCTCAAAACTTTATCGTAACCAATTGAATAATCTGTGCATTATTAACCCTTTGATAATAGTTCTTCCTTTGGAACAAAAGGTTAAATCAGTGTGTGGGTGAAATGGGTGTGTCTGTGATTAAAAAAAAAAAAAAAATTGGAAAGTAGGAGATCCATTTAAAAATCTTATATACTGCTTGATGCAGCAATCATAGTTGACACGTTAATGACCATCAGTTGAATTCCTCATTGACCTTAAATTTTCCCTCAACCTCTGTTCCCTTTTCTGCAACATATGATCCGCTAGAACGGCCTCTCAAATGCAGCTTGTTTTGTTTATTCCTACACCCACGCCTGTAGTTCGATCTTTATAGGGTATTGTCAAGCATATGATTAAGCAGCCACTTGCTAGCTTTGAGCCGACTGACACTTCACTCATTCCTGTGTCACAAGGTTGCAAAGACAATAATTAGAAACCTTGCAGGCAAATCTCCACAAGCTGCGCTTTGCAGAAAATCTCAAAAATGCATGTCAGTCAGTTCTGGCTAGTCCTTCCCTCATCTGATTTCTAAAATGCCGTAACTCCGCACTTTCTGGAAGGTTCCAGGAACACGGGAACAATTTCTAGCTAGAATCTGGTTTTTATATGCACATTTATATATATAATAGATGAGTATTGCCATACTTGGTGATACTTTTTTATTGGACTGCTAGTCAGTTTAGATAGATAAGAAGTATGTCCACCCTTTCTAAAGTTTCAAGCAATAACGAAGGCTTTACCTCTTGCCGGAAACGGACTGCTAGTCCAATTAAAAAGGTATCCACAAGTATAGCATAGCTTCTTTCATCTGTTGACTAATAAGAACACTGTGTTATTTGTGTGTGTGTATATATATATATATATATA
>WMED01018495.1:0-12692 GCA_019650415.1 Pipa parva | reverse complement strand
GGAGGTCAAGGGGCGGTTCAGCCAGGGCACCAATAGGGCCAAAAATGCCCCTGCATCTAAGGCATTGCTGATGCCACATTTTTGAAATGATTGGACAATTTCCTCCTTCACTGACTGCCAAGTTGTCCTAGAGTTATGTTGGATCTCTTCATTCTTCTAGATGAAGTAAGATCATGGTTACCCTCTTGCATCCACTTGTTTCACTCCTGTCTCATGAAAACCTTAAAACATTTATTAACAGAGACATCTAAAAATTGCAATTGGCTTGAAAGTCCACCAGGAATAACAGCCATTTGTGTCTTCATTTCTTTTAATCTGTTTTTTGTGTGTGTGTGTGTGTGTGTGTGTGAGTGTGTTTTCTGTAATATGTGCCCTGAACTGGTCAAGCAGGGCAGGTTTTTATCTGAAGGCACCCTGGATATCTTGCCATATTTTCTCTTGCCAGCACTTGATTTCATCTTCATCCATCCGCTAGGAGTGTTTCTCTTCTTTTCTTGTTCACTCAGTGAACTCTGTGAAACCTTCATCTATTTCCATGCAGTTTGGCATAACCTACTGCCTTAAAAATCTAGGTAGGAATCAGTGATAGGATAAAAGTATAAAGCTGCAGTTTGAAGCTGAGCCTGTTACCTGGTGCTGAGAGTCTGTGTGAGGTAATCATGGATCCTGTCACAAACCAGTTGTGCTGAAAAAAAAAAAAAAGGCAATCTTCAGTTAAGAAACCCTGAAAGGAAAAATACCACAAACTATATACTAGGCACTGCTAACAAGAACTGGAATATTGTTTTATTATATTGAAGAGTCAAAGGTGTGCTGCAAGATTTGTATTCTGCAACGTGTGTCTAAGTTTACTTTTTGCCATGAAGAGCTGAGTCATTTACTGGCAATGAAAACTCTACCTTTGCATGAAGCTTTGTATTGTATTTATTCATTTATACTGTGCTGATATATTACGCAGCCCTGTGGAGCTTACAATCTAATTTCCCTATTCAGTCACAGACACAATTAATACGTTTAAGTGCTTGGAGGAATCCCACACAGGTGCGGGTAGAACATACAAACTCCATGCAGATGAAGTCCAGGGTTGAACTGAACCCGGAACCCAGTGCTGCAAGGCAGCAGTACTAACCCACTGAAACTTGCTATTTCTTTCCTTTTTATGCAGGTTTTCAAGGTTCGAAAAAGAAAATGTATGTTTTTTTTTGCAAGTTTTCTCCTTTGAAATCTTTTAGGTATGGGGAAGTTGGCTATGACAGTGAGAATCAGCAACAAACAAACAGACAGCTACAAAAAAAACAAACAAATGTATATCAGCAAAAAACAAACGAGGTATGAGTGGAGCACATATATGTGCACATGGAGGCTCAAATAACTCCTTGGGGTCCAAAGCAGGTAGATACCTTTAACAGGAAATCAAATTCCTGCAAGAAATAGCATTCCGGAAAACCATGGCAATGTGCACACAGTAAAAGAAATGCAACAAAAGATGAAATCTGCAGACAATATGGAGGCATACCTCCATATTTTTCAGAAATATTGGGAAAGTATGGGCAGTTAGATAGACAAATAGCTAGACATGCATACCCTGATCATGTATATACACACACACACACACACAACTGCATTTCAAAAACCCTCCTCCAGCCAGCACTGTCACTTTGTCCTACATTCTCTGTTTCCTTCTCCCGCTCCTTGTCCCTGCAACCCTTTCTGCTACCTCTGCTAGCAGCCCCTGCAGCTCATTGTCCCAGCGGACCCTACGGCTCCCTGTTTCAGCTGCCCCTGAAGCTCTGTGTTCCGGCGGCCTTTATTGTGCACTATAGTCCCTGTCACTACATTATTCCTTCACTTTCTCTTTTATTATACATTATATATTGTAGGGCTCTAGAAGGATAATAATTTGATATTGCAGGTTTTAAGATCAAGGCAGAGCAACTGTGTTATTTATTCTTATTGTGTATAAACTGTTTAAGTATAAGCATTTTATTATATTTTAAAGTAAATATTGTTTTACTAATAAGTGCCAGTAAGTGGTTAAATGTGGTATTTATTTATTGAGCATAAAGATACAGGTCTGGGTAATTGTGAGTTATTTAATAGTTAATATCTAATATCTTATAGATTACCCTATAACAAATACACTATTCAGCACATTTTACCAGATGCTGAGTAAGCTTAGGCAACAGTAATGTGCCTCGAGAAGTTTACAGTGGATGTGAAAGGCTAAAAAGGAGATTCTGGCCTTACTGGAAGTCTTCCTTGAGGTATGTGTACAAAGGTTCTACACAGAAATGTACGAGTCAAGAAAATGACTCCCATGAATAGGAAAATGTTTGGAAATGTTAAGACTGTTTCTGGTACAGATAGACCTATGAGGTTGCTACAGTTATACTACCTATAACAGGTGCCCCTTCTATCAAACAGAGACCCTCTATATGTTGTCAATGCCAAGAGCCAGGTCATATTTCAAAAGTATCGGACTGGTGATTGATTGGTCCATTGGGAGGCCCTATCCCCTTGCTGGCTGCATCAAGTGACTTCATGTGATGCAGCTGGTGAGAAAGGAGTTCTCAGCCCTGTGGGTCCCACCCAGGACCGGGGTCCACCAGGATTTTTCCAGGTGTCCCGACAGATCGTTTCAACTGTACATCAAGGAATAAATCATTGGAGTCTGAAGGGGTGAGATATAAGCACTTTTTGCATATAAACAGGGGGAAAAAACACAGAACTTTTAAGTCAGTTGAGTTCAATTTTATCTAAATGTTAACATGAAATTTCTAGATAAATTCAGAAGAAACAAACACATTGTAGGGCATGACAAGCTCAACAACAACATATAGGGGTTATTCATCAAAGTCCGAATTTGCCTTGCATAGTGACTCCGCGTCTGTTCATGTCAATATGACTAGGAAGTTTCAAATTCACTTCTCCTTATTCATGAAGCAGCGGACAGTGACAGACGCGGTTGTATGCATGGTTTGGCATATTCAGTTGCACAATAGTGGGATGAAAAGTCATGCGGAGTGAAGCGAATTTGACAAGTGAAGGGCAGTGACGTCAGTTTCATCATATCCCACTAACTATACACTGTATAAGTGAAATATATTTATTTTTATAGGTCACCTTGATATATATGTGTATATATATATATCTATATATATATATCTATATATATATAGATATATATATATACAGTATACATACAGTATATATATATCTATATCTATATATATATATATATATATATTGTGTGTATGTATGTATGTATGTATGTATAATTTTATTTATAAAGCGCCACAAATTTATGCAGCGCTGTACAAGTCAGCGATACAAGTACAATACAGACAAGGGAGAAGTGCATTAAACAATACAAATAAAATATTACAAGATACATCAAATTAAGTGCTAGGTTGTGATTGACACAAGAGGTTGGAGGTCTATATAACCTTGTTTTATATATATATATGTATATATATATGTTCATGTTTAATAGTAGAATAATTTAGTCGCAGTTGCCATTGTTATTTTTGAATAAATAGTTGCCTTACGCAACATTGGAGCCCTGCCATCAACCTCCTCAATTCGCCACTCTTTTGTGACGAAGGCAAACAGGTGAATTTGGAGCATTACGCACTACAGAATCTGCTCCTTTGACAGACTTCATCACAGGCTGAATAGCCGAATTACCTGTGCACGCGCACACAAATTGATGAGGAGAGCTCCGTAAGTTCACAACTGGAGTAAGCATCAGAATTGGTTGTGAATTTGTCACATCACAGAGCAGAGATTGTTGAATAAGCGGAATTGGAGAAGTCAAGAATGGACATGAATACGGGCATATACGCTACTGTTCGGACGCTGATGAATAACCCCCTATTGAGTTTTATAATTATTGTCTAGCTGACTCATCATGGTCATGGTTTCAAAGATTTATCAGAGTTACCAGGCAGGCATGCTTGCATGTAAGTTTATATCATCACCAAGAGATCTACACATACAAACAGGATCTTTGACAACTGAATGTCAGTTTATAATTGGGTGTATAAATTACATTTATTTTCTAAAGTACTTTTTTTAACAATTCATAGCAAAAAATGCAACCAAATCGCAAGAAAGATGTCAAGTACTGCCATAGCACATTTCCCTCACAGCAGAAAATGTAGCACATAATTGCACTTTTGAGGGATTTAGATAGTGCTGAAAAGAAAAAGCTGTTGTAAAAGGTGTTACTCAGAGAAATTTATTTGGCTTAGAGAATCCCAATTAAATTGTGAACTCAGGTGGAATTGATTTTTAACTGCTGCTAATTAACAATGTTATTTTGTACTTGTAGTAGTTTTTAAAATCCATGATAAAGCATATATTGCAGTCTGGTAAATATCTGTATTTCTAACAATTTATGGAGTAGAAATTTTTTAAAATGTGAAGTTGGCCCATTGACACTTAACACCCTTTGCCTGTTCTATATCTCCATAAACCAGGGGTGATTTAGGGAGGAATTCACCATAGTGCGAAGTGAGGTCCGAATCCTTCGCCTCACTTCGCACAGACTGTTATGCGCTCGTTGACGTCCTGCACGCAGACATTACCATTAACCTTAAAATGTTAGGGGATATTTATAGTAACCTCACAAAATAGAGGTCTTCATATGAACAAAGTACCATTTTGTGGAATGAAATTTAAACAAAATATTAATCAAACAGGCTGGCTTCATGCTTATAAACATTACAAATGAGTTGCAAATCATGAAACTGCAAAGAATTAATATATTTTAATGGATCCACAATTGTATATATTATTTAGTGTCAATATGCTATGACTCTAATTTCTAGAAATGTATAAAACATATAAACACAGTCCCACATACTATATGACAAAAAAAGAAAAATTATCAATAGACATTTCTGGCTCCCTGTACCTTCCACATTCATATTTTCACCAAATGCATTCATTTTAAATAAAAGGGTTTAGTTAAACGATTACAATCATAAAAATGTTGAAGCCCATCAACTAACACCAGGGTAACTCTTCTATGGTGGGTCCTAACTATTTTGTCATTGCCATGTTGTGGACCCCAGTTGTTTAGCTGCATTTATATTGGAAGGTGTCTCCTGACAAGTCCATTAGCTGAAGTTTCTCCAGGAGTCACCTTCTAATGAATATGTTCTTAAAGGTGTAGATCATTCATGTTAAAGTGCTGGCTGTTGTGCTACTACCACATTGGGCATTTATTGTACTGCTTCCTATAGAGCAGCTCTGTTTTACTATAAAACTACAAAAATGGTGGGAGCACACCAATTCTACTGAGTGTGACTGACCTCAGTAAACACAAAAACAACAGATAAAAGGAGCATGATTAATGCACATTCCTAGCTCTCTGTACTTTCAACATTTAACTTCAAGGCAAATGCATACATTTATTACATTTAGCTTGTATTAAATATTTACAATCATAAATATATAAAGCCCACCAATCAGAGCAAAGGTACCCGATGTACAGTAGATTCTAACTATAATCTTTTGTCATTATTCAAAGGCAGAATAAGGATTGTGCATTGATCTTTCTCCTTTTTGTTTCTTCAAACACTATTAAGTCATGTTAGTCTCACTTACAGAATAATGATAATAACCATTGGATTGCTTTTACAATTTTTGTCCATACAGGCATTTTTTCAAACTACTTGCCAAACTCAAGGATTGGGTTATTTTTTACATATGGATTTGTCTTTTTGGACTGTACAGAAACTTAAATGACCTAGGAGGTTTCTTCATCATTTCCACCACATTATAGAAAGATTTATGATCTTCATTTCATATTCAGCTCTTTCTGACAATTTTCTATTCAACAGCTCGACATCAAATAGCTGACAATTCCCCGATATCTCATCACTGCTCTGTATTTTGCTTTGAGTTAATTTCCCCTCCTGATATCGTTACGCACCACTGAAATCTACAGTCATATCATCCTTGTACTAATGACTCAAGGGTCATGCAGTTTCCGTATCAGCGCCATGAAAAAAAAAATAATTTCCCTGATAAAGGACTGCTGTTAATATTACTAATACAAGCAAGATGATAAAAGGCCGCATGAAGTGATTTTAATGAGATACACTGATACATCTTGGCGTACGCATTGGAAAAACATAGTATAATTATTCTCTTCTCAGACATTCTCACATATGGTGCATATAACAAAGTCCACATCTGTAATCAACAGATAAATGAGAAAAGCAGAAATCACAGTCTAGCTATGTTTATATGAGAACCAATTTAAGTTCCAGTCAAACTCAGTTTTATTCCTGTCTATCATATATTGTGTTATAGTTCATAAATAAAGATCAATTTCCTGAAGCAGAGATTATGCAGAGTCTAATTCCTGTGGTTTTTGTTATTTTCTACTACAAATAATCTTAATGTAACAGGTTCTTTTAATGACATTGTCATTTAATTCTTTTGTCTGTACATCTCTCTCCTAAATAATCATTTTTCTTACTTAATATAGTTTTACACAATTGTAAAGTCATTCAAATATTAATTTCGAACCTATTTCTGTATAAGTACTTATTAGATAATGGGTATAGGGAGAGGATGAAATAGAAACGTCAAGCAGAGTTGGTCTTTTTGATTTATCACTTGGTTTTAGAATTCATTTTGCAGAATCCTCAACAAAATGGCAGAAATTGACCAAAGTCATAAAGGTTTTTTGATGGCCTAAATGTGTTTTTAGCATGTAGAAAATTATTGAAGTTAACGCAGTAAATTGCAATTATGTAGAGAAAATACCGCTAACACATTCCGATATCCCAAAGAATTGTGTCAAGTGACAAATCTGACCAAATCAGTCCTACTTCACCTTTATCTGCAAAGTACATTATTGACAGTAAATTGTAATGTATACAAGATGTATTACATATGTTCTACAAAATAACAGGTGAAATTAAACTAGGTTCTAGGATCTGAGAAGAGTTAATAAGCCCAGGGGCACAAGCATGATATTAACTTCTCTATAAAAGAAGTGGGATCTAAATACTAATAATATGGATGTATAGAGGAGACCTGGCAAATATATGGAGCCATGTCTAATTCTATCATAATTGTCTTCTTATGAAACTGTTGTCCACTACCCTCGATTACAACTACTTTATTTCTAATCTTGTACCATCTTAGCTTTCATTTTGTCTTTTTCCTCTCTCTTTTTTAGTTTAATGTAGGCCAGGTTAGCAAAATCTAAATATTATTTGCTTGCTGAAATACTTTTATAGTATGGTATAGTTCTTTCTTAGAGCCAAATCTGGCAAAGTTTATGGAAAGGATAATAGACATAGGGATTAAGACAAGGGAGGAAATATTGCTTTGCATATTCCACCAAGAGGAGCAGGTGACTAAGCTGAAATAAATTATCACTTGAGGATTGGTAACTATGATCATTTTTGATAGTAACTGCATAAGTGTAGGATCACATACTTCAACTTCTCAAATACATTTTCTATAGAATAAGAGCCTGAAAGAGATTCCACATCTTGAATCATCTTTGTTAAAACATCCCTTTAATCACAAATGGCCCACACATGATACTGCAAGAGAAGGTGATTAAGGATATGTCCTTCTGTTTCTTCTGTAAATAGAGGTCCCCTTCAATAGCCCCAGATGCAAGTATTCTTTAAAAGAAAGTTAACTCTCTAATTGCACTAGGAGAGTATTTGATGTAATTCAAATATGTCATGTTCCCATCAACACCTGTCTTCAGGTTGACAGGGATACAGATTTAGTGAAGCTGATTCTGTCATATGGCAGCAAAACTGTTTTTGCCATTTAATACAACATATTGGTATACCACAATGTGTTGTCAGTAGTTTCTCCACATAGCTGCACATGCATTTATTGTGATATCTTCAATTATCTTAAAAGACTGTAAAAACAATCCTATTACAAAGTGACACACAGATTGATGAACTAGTTGAACATCAACCTGCTAAAAACAGCATTTTAAGCAAGATCTGGGGGGGGGTTATTCACTAATGTCCGAATCGCCAGATAAAGACAGTCACAATAGGCTGCTACTGTCGCAACTTTATAATGGGAATATTGTTGCAGTCGTGACCTTATTATGGGAAATCTGTCGCAATCTTAACATTAAAAAATTGTTGCGACTTTACAATGGGGAAATTGTAGCGGATTTTCTATGGGAATCTGCTGTTTGTGAATTCGACAGTTGAATTCGCACCCACCCTAGTGAATAACCCCTGGAGTTGTGTAAATGTACAAGTTATCACCAATGTGGTAATTAATTACATAATGTTTAAAATGAAATCTGTACTTGTTTGAACAAAAAATGTTGATGAAGTGGCAGGCCGTTAGCTGAAAACTTAATGTGAGTGTAAGGCATTTGTTGTGGATTTCAAGCCCTACTATTATTGGCTAACTTCAAAAATAACTACTACAAGGTTGCAGAAATCTATGATCTCTTTATATGGCAGATTACAGTGAATTTACAGCGGCATGTCATATTTACAAAATACAAAACATGCATGCAATATACTGGACACAAGAAATTTATAGCTGTCTTGAAGGTTTAAGTGGTTTAGGATGTAGGTCATTATTCCTTTAATCTACACAGTATTGACAATTAATGAGACTAAGTGGAGGGTCTGAAACCAATTAATTAAATGTACTGTGTGCATTTATAATGATTTAATTTTCAAATGATATATTATTGAAAGCGTATGTAGGGAAATCTGTGTTTCCTCCTTTATAAGAAGAAGAAACCAACAACGTTTACAATTGATATGGGATAAAAATGTTTAGTTTAATAAAATATGCCAGCTAATGGAATGGTTTAAGACAGAGTACTTTTTAATCTCTGGCAATTCTACAAAATAATGCATTTACAAAAGTTCTAAGCTACAGGTAATTAAATGTATTAGTAGATTTGCCAAACAGCATAAAATTGATTTTCATTAGCATGCAAACTGTTGCTAACTGAAAAGAAATAGCATTCATAGTATAGTGGTAGCTCTTCACCAAGGACAGAGAAATAAAATGTGCATGCTGCTGTTATTCAAACTATGAGAAATCTAATGAACCAGGCATCTCTGCGTAAATGGGTGCAATCAGAATTGACACCTTTGGAGTCTAGTATCCCACACCACCCAATTATTCTGAATTTTATACTGCAGATTTAAGGAAAAATATCTGTAGATTTTAAGGAGTTTTGCACCTACCATTTTGTACAACCTTCTACAACAATGTCTGTGAAAAAGCATAGCACTGTTTTATCACTGCAACTTTTGTACCTTTAAATCTTCTCTACCTACTAAATATGTTTCACTGCTCCGCTGCTATCCTTTTTCAACTCAAATTACACTCTTCTGCCTGATAACGTACCTGACTCCATTGTCTGTATACATTAACTCTTTAAGCGTCACTCACCATAAATTTTCCAGTAGATGATGGAGGTTCTAATTTTGCCATCTGTGTAGTTTTTACAGGGCTTGAAAATTATGGGTGTGATCCATTCACTGATGAAATTGACAGACAACACATACATTTAGGAGTACAGGCCCAAGACTGTGCTAACACCTGAAATACAGACTCAAATTTCCAGCTGTCTCCTGGCAGTTTCCATGTGGAAGACCAAGCGCTAGCTCAAATCAAATCTCTCTCAAACAGACTTAATTATCTTTCCACCTAAACCTTTACCTGCTCCTACCTTTTCCATTTGAGTTGATGGTGTGATCATCAACCCTGTAACATCTGTACTTTGTCTTGGGGTGACTTTTGACTCTTTCCTTTTCTAAAGTTGGTTGCTTTGGGAGGAGCGCAGCTGATGTCAAGGAATATGCAGGCATATGAATGAGGAAATGTAGAGAGGGGCAACAGAGTAATGTGCTTTAAATGTCAAAAGAAGAATGCTGTAAGTGATTTGTTTGCTTACAGGGAGCCATGGAGCAGAGAGAGATTGGGAGAATGGCTGTCCACTCTGGAGAGAGAGGGAGAGAATTCTGACAACAAAATTTAGAATAGACTGGAGCAGGAAGAGGTAGGAAGCTGGAAGGCCAGATAGAAGAACATTGCAGTAGTCCAAGCGGGATAGGATGAGAACATGCAGGAGGGTGTTAGCAGTGGAGTGAGAAGGGGCGAATCTTGGAAATGTTGTGAAGAAATAATCAACAGGTTTTAGCAGTGGTAGATATGTGTTTGGAGAAGGAAAGACAGAGGTTACAGGGTTGATGATCACACCATCAACTAGAACGGAAAAGGTAGGAGCAGGTCCAGGTTTGGGTGGAAAGATAATTAATTCTGTTTTAGTGAGATTGAATTTGAGCTGGTTGATTAGCCATACATAAGCAGATTGCTGGGAGACTTCTGGAAATTTGAGTCTGTATTTCAGGTGTTAGCGCATTAGTGGATATGTAAATTTGGGTATCATCTGCATACAAGTGATACTGGAGACCAAATGAATTGATGATATCACTCAAGGAAAGAGTGTACAGCGAGAACAGGGAAAGGACAAAGGCAGAGCCTTGGGGCACACACACTGTAAGTGGGACAGGAGAAGAGGCGTCATTAGCATGGGAGACAAAAAAAGTAACAATCAGAAAGATGGGAAGCCAGCCAAGATGCAGCTTGATTACAGACCCCAAGCGCATGGAGAATTTGAATAAGAAGGGAGTGACTGACAGTGTCAAATGCAGAGGGTAAGGTCTAGGAGAATTAGAATAGAAAAGTGACCCTTGGCTTTGGCAACCTGGAGATCATTTGCAAGTTTACAAAGACCAGTCTCTGTAGAGTGTCCTGGCCTAAATCAGACTGCACAGGGTCCAGGAGGTGGTGCACATGCAGATAGTTAGTGAGGTGGGTACAGGCAAGACATACATAATCTTAATATACATTTATTTTTCAGATGTCATGAACTTAACTGAAGGTCAGGGTTATTTTTCCCTCTAGGGTCTTAATCCAATGAGCTTCAGAGATATGTTTTAAAGTACATTTGGTCAAGCCCCCCATTGCCCAATGTTTTTGTTTGTTTTGAGCCTAAAACCCCTACTTGTAATTATTCCCCCCTTCCAACCTTAAGAACCACCTCTAGTACTAACAAGCTTCAGTTCTCCTTTCAATAAAATAATAATGCGTTAGTGACAATTCCATAACCTCATATAAAACAAAGATAAGGGGGGTCACAAATAGCTATGAAATTCAATATAATTTAGACAAAAGAATTAGTAAGCAGTTAAAACTATAGCAGTAAAATAATGGAACGTCTAACACTGCTGATTCTGGCTATTCAAACTAGTGTTTGAAAGGGAATATTTGCAAAGACAGTAAAAACATTCTTTGAGGTAAAGTGAAAATGTGTCTCTTTCTCAATATGACACCATGTTTATTCTCAGTGGTTATTGTGTCCTTTCTCTACATGGTGCATTCATTGCTGGAAATCTATGCTCAGTGACTTCTTCCTCTACATAATTTAGATAATCCATCATACATTAAGGATTTTTTTCACTCGTAACCATAGTATAAAAAGACTTAAATAGGCTTCATGGTGTGGGAATCAGTGCTACAAACTGATGTCTGTTAAAAATAAAGAAATGTGCTCTACAAACACGATACTGATCATCAGACATTGTTTTAAAAAGAGTATTTAAAGATATTCAGTGGTGGGAGGGAAATAAATAATCTCAGGGCAAAAAGAAACCCTACAGTATGGCATGTGTTTCTCAACAACCATTTGTTCTGTTTTTCTTTCATGAAAAATGCTATGATAGCAGGGATCATTCCAATTCCTTTATGAAAAGGTTAACATGAAAGGTTTGATTTTCCTTCATTCCCATAATGCAATGGAGGCACTGGGCAATTGACATTAATCAATGTAGTGAGGATAGACTAGAGAGAGCTTCCCATGGGTTTTTGAACTTGTATCATTTTTCAGCTGTCTCAATCAATTAGGTTTATTGGGTAACATACTTAATGATTGTGTTGTCATTGCGTTTTAATTGTTAATATACATTGGTTTAAAAACACTAGTAATTTTCAAAATAACAGTAATATTACTGTGATCACAACACTTTAAATATGTTTCTTAAAATATGGAAAATATCCTAAACTTATAGTAGAATGGGGATATAAAATGTTGGTGATTTAAATAGTTTGAATTAATAAAAATGGGAACACTATGGTCACCTTTTTTTCCCAACTCTTTGTTAATTTTGATACATTTTTTTTTTGTTTAATACCAGATCATTAAATTGTTCTGCAACACACAAATCAATGAAACTCATCAAAAATGTGATCATTTTATTTATGCATATAAGATATTCTTTATGAATTGTGTGTCTTCCCTAGAAAGAAACAGCATTGGGTGATTAAAGATAGACCATTCTGGTTTTCTAGCTTCAGTGAGCTGTGCTGATTTTATATATTTTCCCTTAAACAGAGGGGAAACCCAGGTATGTGTGTTAACTCTCAACGTGAGCTGGAAGTAATTGGCTTGTTGCTTCTTTTAGTGCTGGGGAGAAAGTGTGCTAACGCTCTCTCATTTGATCCAGTTATTACAGTATATGAAGGATAGGGAAAAATGGAGGGATAAAACAGGAAAATGTAAATACAAGACAACCAGAAACCTGATCTGGGGCCGAGGGGGGCAGATCTGGGGCCGAGGGGGGCCGATCTGGGGCCAGGGGGGCACATCTGGG
>WMED01018494.1:0-12692 GCA_019650415.1 Pipa parva | reverse complement strand
GAATCAGCTACATACTTGATTGTGCGATGATCACGATGAAGTGTCTTGGCAATGTTGATTTTTTTTCTCCTTTTGGCTGAAAATGTAGGGTGCTTAATAATATGGGACAGCCTTTTTAAGTAGTCTTGCCTTTAATTGGACAAACCGGCCAAACTAATTAGCACAGGTGTCTGCAATTGCTTTCAGTGATATAAAGAGCCCTGCCACATATCACCATCAATGAGTTTAACTGACAAACAAAAAAATTCTTACCTTATCATTCCTAAACAGTGTGTGTATATATATATATATATATATATATATATATATATATATATATATATATATATATATAATACTTTACTTGGCTTCAGAGAGGGAGGTTCTCTATTGGAATGTTATCTGGGAACAGTTGACATCCATTTTTTTTATTGACTTTCCACCCTGTATAATTAAATTTTATGCAAGTTTTATGGTGTATGTGAATTGGAAAATTCAACTTTGTGCAAGCATACAATTAAATTACTGTTTATGTTGTTATGCATCATTCAATATCCGGTATGCTCGATAGACTTTAATATAATAGCTGCTAATGTGTTCCCTAATCTGTTCTCATAGGAACTGTAATATAAATTTATCCCTTGATTTTCCTGAAGGCCCTCAATAGGATAAAGAAGCATTATTATCTTTACGTTAGCAGATTGACGTTTATAATATCTACGGTGAGGGCTGTTTATGTGGGATTATTGCACAAACAGAAAGCAAAATTTGGCAGCATTTCCTGCATAGTGTTCACAGTCCCACATCTATTTATCTGTAATACCAAGAAAAAATATAGTGACAAATGTATTTTTGAATTGCTTTTTATACTACTAGTGTTAGACAGAGCTTGCTCTCGTTTTTTAAAATCTCCAAATCAGCCTGCTTAGTAAAAAAGAAACAATAAAGTCTTAAAAATAATTATTCTCTATATAAGATAACCTAACTACGAATATCAGTATTATCCAATCCCAACTAGAATTTTAGCTTCCCTCGCTCCAAAAAGCAGTGTTTAGAAGTTAATGAAGTTAGAAACATTCATGAAGTGGATTGATATATAACCAAGTGTGATATTTTTGTAGGTGAGGCTCGGCTACCTGCAATATGCCTGCAATGAAGAAAGCAGTTTAATCCTAATGCAGCTTAGATTTCTGTATTGCTTCTGATTTGATTTTAGCTTGCCAGACGGTTAACTTTTATGGAATATGGATTATAGTGGTGGCTTTTTATAAGTTTCACCAGAATTCTATACATCTTTCTAGAGTGGATGCAGCACAGTTGAACAATTACAAAATGGATTAACCTGTAGGCTGTCTCAAAAGGCATTAAAACATTAAGGTGAAAGGTGATCATGTGATGCAAACCAAAGTTAACATGCTTCGAAACAGTATGATACTGAGCATTTATGGAAGGGTCTAATAATCGTTCATGGATGGAGCGCGTGTGCGCGATAGGATTAAAGAAGAACTAAAGTTAAAACAAAAAACCATATTAAAAAAATACCTTGTAAAAAGTTCAACCGATGCAGTCACAGCTCCAGCTGTGCTGTAATTTCTCTACACCTTGGCAGGCTTTACAGCTTTTTGGCTGACACAGGAGCCAGCACAAAGCTTCCGCCGCTTTGTTTTTGGACATTTTAGTTCTCCTTTAAATATACTTTTCCTCTTGTTTTCAAAATGCTAAACATATCACTAGGTTATTACCTTCTTTTTAGTGAAATTGTCACCCCAATAGCTATTCCCAAAAGTAAAGAGGGGCTTTCAGTGGCTGAGCTGATAGCTATCACGTTAAGACTTAGAAGTAGGCTGTTATGTTCCCTTGACATGGTCGCGGAGTTGCTATGAGAATACACTGTTTAGTCAATAAGGAGTAGAGAATCAGGGGGGAATTCATGAAGCTCCGAAGTGAGGCGCGTAGTTTTCGCCTCACTTCAGAACAACTGATATGCGCATGCTGATGTCCTGCACGCGGACATCAGCATGCGCATTAAAGGGACTCAAGTGCTCTCGCCGGGAGGGGAATCCCTTTAATGCGCATGCTGATGTCCGCGTGCAGGACATCAGCATGCGGATGTCAGGTGTTCCGAAGTGAGGCGAACACTACGCGCCTCACTTCGGAGCTTCATGAATTCCACCCTCAGAGAATTCACTTCAATAGTCGAATTCTCACTTTAGTCAATAGTGCCCCCCATGTTGTCTTCTAAGCAGCATTGCATTTTAAAGGGTAACAAGTGTCCCGTCATTATCCACATTAGCCAGATATTCTGTAATTGTTCATTTTTCTTACAAGAGTTCCCTAGCTATGTAGAATGCTCATTTTTTTTTTTTTTTTATATTTCCCCTTATGACATGAAAAAGATAATTTTACTGATAAATCTGGTAGATTTCCTCTTCCGTTAAAGTGAAATCTATTTTTACAGCGATTGCTCTTTTAGGATGTGGCTTGTTTTTGTGTTTTAAGAGCTGGACTGAATGTCCTTCCAAGGGAAGAGGGTAAAGTTCATTTTCACGTAACCATAATTTTGCAATCCTGTTTAATTTAGAGACGATCTGTAATGCGTATTAAATCTATAAGATTTATGAACAGTGCTAAAGCAGTAAGTTAAACGCTATAATTCAGGACATTAATGGTTGTATGCATTGGAGTATGTGCGCTGTAAATATTCAATAATCTGGAACCTGATAGTCCTGCTCTTGAGAAGAGTTTGTCAGCAAACAATAAAGCCAGGGTCAGACTGGCATATAGGTGTGTGTATTTGCACTGGCACATTTACACTAGCGTATTTCTGGGATGCATTTTATATAAAAGTAATAGCAGTTATGTGTCTCTTTTCTTCCTCATGTGACCGATATTGTTCAATTCCTATTGCTACTAATCCGGTCGCATTGTTGACGTTCATGTCCATATGTTTGAGAAAAAAAAAGGCAACATGAAGCGTTCTAGTGCACGTTCTTCACTATGAATTGCAAGTGTGACATTGTACGCATGTCAGTCATGACTTTTAGTGGTTTTTCACTAAACTTATTTTTGAGACACTTTTTTTTTTAATTTTTAAAGCTAAAGATGCGTTCTTGTATGCCAGAGTATCCCTGCCCTATGGGGTAGAAAAAGAGGGATGTTGCAAATGAGGGGCTGAGTATTGAGTATATCTGTGAAGGTTCTTATTCATCCAGGTCATGGTATGTAATAATAATAAAGCCGGTCAGATCACAGTGAAATGAAAAAAATATAGCGTATTATTATTACATACGTGAAGGTGGAAGTGGTAGAGCATAAAATGGGGTTAAGGGCATAGACAATAAGGTAGAGGTAATCGTGTTTTAGAAAATTTTTCCTACTTCTGTGTAACAAATGGCATCATTTTTGTGAAAGTCGATTATATTTTTCCTCATTTTTTTTTAAGGAGCCTTAATTTTGTGGAGTTCTTGTAATCTCTAATTCTCCTCCTCAACGTCTGCTGCTAAACCTGTTCATGTGTTAATTATCTGGGATTTTAATTACAGTGTTTTTTTTTTTTGATGGATAGTTGATTGACAGTTCAGCTTGTGTAATCTGACTTTCCTGAATTTGCTGCTAGTTAGCCTAGGTTCACACTATCGTATCGTATGATGCGCAGCGCATCATACGATAGTGTGAAGAAGAAAAAAAAAAAAAACTCCGGCATATTTTTCTATTGTACTTACCAGCGGCAGTGTGAACACTCTCTCGGCGTTCACAGCTCTTCCTATCTGGTCGCATTTCGTGTGTGTCGTATCATACGTTGGCCAAAATGCAACACCCAGCGTTCTGGACGCAGTGTATGCAAGTGTGTCCAGAAATAGGTAGGTGTACTATAGGCTAGCATTGAGCCGTATTTTTTTTTCACACTAACATATGATGCGCTGCACATCATACGCTAGTGTGAACCTAGCCTTAAAGGTATTTTTGTTTTTTCTTTAATAAGCCGTTAATTGCTTATTAAATTTATGGAAAACCACTGTCCCACAACTTGTGCCCACACCTGTACATATTGTTTATACAATGTAGAATTATGAATGCATCATCTCTTGCTTTAGGCTAAGGCGAAGCCTCCCATTTTGTCATGGTTACAGCCACATTTATTTAAAAACCGTGGCTAAAAGTGCTACAATACATAAAGAATGTTGGTAGTCTTGTATTAAGCACTGTGCTTATTAATCTTTTAGGGCAAGGCCATTGAAATCCCCAGTACTTCATTTGTACAGTCTTATTCATGGTGATCAATTTTGCTTGAATTGACCCTATATTGCCCTGTCGACCTTCTTGGCAGTTAAGAGCAACAGACGCCCTAAAGAGAACTAATAACCCACAACTTTTTACTGAAAGTGCAAATGAGTGTCACTAATATGCTAGTAGCAGGACAAATATATGTTCAATTAAGACTGATTTCTTTTATTAGGTGGTGGTTTTGATGTTTAAAATTTGCATTTGAATTTATTCAAGATCTGCACAACAACTTCTAGAGGTTTTAAATTACCACCAACTTAAAGAAGAACTAATGTACCATAACCGTAACTGCTATGCTGAAAGCATAGGGCCTGCCTGCCTAAACCACAGTATTATGAAGCAGCAATTCATTACCTTATCACATGGAAATTCCAGTGTTAGCATCTCAAGGCCGCTATATTGGATCTGCTTTATTGGATCACATGTATAACTTGTTGCGAAATGTCACATGGTCAATTAAACTGTGCATATCAATGAGGGTACACTCCCTACTGGGTTTCACACATGCTCTGTAAAAGCCAGTTCCCAAGACACCAGTTTTCTCAGCAGGGGGTGGAGCTGAAATGCTACAAAGGCTGCTATGTACTTGTCACCAGATGTTTTGAAACTAAACAGCCACCTTTGGTAGACAGTCATACTTGCCTTAAAGCTGCCAGAGTCCTTTGTTTTATCCTTTTGCTCGCATAAGTGCGCTCATCGAATATATGACAGCAAGCGTTCGCACGCATTTTGCGCTAATGTGGCTAGAACAGGTAAGTGCCATAGGGATTTGCGGCATGCATTTTTTTTTTTTAAGTGCATTGCAGAAATATGCCATTGTGAACCTTGCCTTAGGCTGTGGAATAATAGCTTTACCACTGATGGCTGATGTCGCTATGTTTAGATTATCTTTTCTACTGAAGACCAGTTCACATTCCCTGCCAGACACAGGCTGCTGCTGCTGCTAATAATTATGTCCATGCAACTAAATCAGCTGTGAAAGAGGTATGTGTAATACCGTATTGTAGTTCATTTACCAGCATCCAAAATACTGCTTAGAATTTTTGTGGGTTTAATTTTTTGAGCAGTTTATACAACTAGACGAGACTCCCATTTTGGGCGCTATTAATTTTTTTATTTTTTTTTTGTATTTTATTGCTTTACCTGTGTTGTTTGTCTTTTCTCCCTGCTTCCTAATCAGTAAAGCAGCAGTGATTTGGAAATAGATGCTGGCTGCTTGTCAAGTTGACAGTTGCAACTTGTGCAAACCTGAGTAATGTCATTACTTTCATTCTAATGAGGGAGTGGGATCTGTCATTAGCAAGAACTGCTCCTCCAATCTGTAAATATCCCCCGCTGATTCCTCCTGTCAGATCTGTACTTTTACAGCAAATAAGCCATATCCCAACTGGTGCCTGCGTCGATTTACTGTGACTCTCTTACTTTGCCTCGAGCTCGTTGTATTTCACTCTTATCATTGCAGAATGTTTATTCATTAGCGTGTCCTTTTATTCTGTTATATGTTTATACTGTTTTTCCATAAATATCTAAGTTTACAGACTATTCATTTAAATGCACCTTGGTCGGACTCGCAAATCATTAATAAGTTCTTTAAATGATGTAGGCAAAAGACGAGTGTTCAGAGGTCATGTCAAAAACAATAAATCCTCCTCAAATGTATCTTCCTTGTCTATGATTTTGTTACAGTGTTTTGGGATGGGACCATTATTATCAATATGACCTTAATTAATAAGATATTAATGATCCTTTTATGTTATGCTGGTGGTAGTTATGCCCTAACGACAGTAATGATAATGTATGTTGCCAAAATATGTGCCAGTGATCCACTTGTTTCTCAGTGACCTTCAGTCATAATTTGGTAAAAACAAGATTATCAGGGTCTTAATACGACATGTTAATGTCCCCTGAATCTTAACTTTTGGAATAGTCCTAATTCAGTTCCTGTACTTCCTTAAACAACAGATTGTTATGTTTTAATGCAAGTGCTATTTTTCTTCCTATATTCAAGTCTTTTATCAGGAAAACTGTGTTAGTAAGCACATCAGAATAAGCCGCTGAAAACAATGGTTTGTTTAAAGGAAATCTTTGTCACTTAGTGCTTCCCTGCTTGCTACCACTTCTTCTGTATAACCTGCATATGGCTACATGGTGTAGTGCAGCGGTTCTCAAACTACCTTAGGCCACGACCCCCGTGATGACATCATCACACCGTGGCATATCTACATGTGGGCGGACCCACGGCCCACAGGTTGAGAGCCGTTGGTGTTGCGAGTGAGCAAGCATTGAGTAATGTATTATGTTTGATATAACAATGTTTTTCACATTTCACTTAAATACTTCACTATTAAATAAAGTAAATAAATAAAGGCATCGTGCCTGCTTGTGAGGCTACAGATCCTTTTAAAAACTCAATAGTTTTTGGAAAGAAGTTTGTAGTTTGTGGACTATAATCTGTATCTCATCAGTCATAAGTTCAGACAGGCCTGTAGTGCAAAGAAAGAGCAGGTAAAACATTCCCCATGCAAGCACAAAAAGTATAGTATAAATTTTATTTAGGATGGAGGAAAATATAATTTTCGGATGTCATTCTACTTTATTCATATTACATTATTGTAATAATTTCAAGCAATGCATCCTCACAGCTGTTTGTCATTCCAGGTACCTAATCAGTTATTCTTATTGATGCAAAAAGTAGAAAAATGTCTGGCATTGTTTTTTCATGTAATTATAAAATACCCAAGTGTAGACCCAAAAGTAGTGTTGCCCCTTCCTGCTTTCTATACCCTGTCTTACATTTCTAATTGTAGAAAATTCTAAATCACCGTTATTGTAGTTTAAAGGGTGTGTTTTGAGCTTTTTCTACTGAACAATGTAGAACCAGCCATTAAAGTGCACCTGTCACCTCTAAACTCTAATACTAAATTAGGTTCTATTAATGAAATAAACATTTTTGTAAATATATATGTATTAAAAAAATGTACCTTTTATACATCGTTTCTGTAATCTTTTCTCTTAAATGATGTTTGATATTATAGCTCCTCCAATCAGATCCCTGTTAGATGTGATTTAAGGGATCTGATCTTATTGGAGAAACTTTAATGTCAGTCATCCTTTTAGACCATCCCAACTCAGGAAAGAAAAGTCAGGCTGACAGGGAAGATGACAGAAACGCTGTATAAAGTAAAAAATTTTTTAATACATATATATTTATAAAAATGTTTATTTCATTAGTACAACCTAAATTAGTACAAGTGTTTTGAGGTGACATGTGCACTGACCTTACATCATATCAAAGTCATTTAGTTTGTAATGATGTTCGTCTGCAGTAATTATACTTAACATGAAAAGCTCTCGTGTTGCAGTGTTATTAACCCCTCTGTCTGTATGAAACAGGGAGAAAACATAGGATAGAGGGGAGATTATGGTACAGCTTTGGGGACTCTTTCTACAAGAACCAGCTATTACAATATGCTGTTGTTATGCGTTAACTTTAAACTGATTTTAAAGGTCTTTTGGATTAATAAATAACAGACTTTGTCTTCCAAAGGAATTTAATAGGAGGTGTGATTGGATCTGTTTCTGGCTTGAATCACTTTATTCAGTTTTTCATTGAAATTATTTTTTTGTTCTGTGTGTTAGTCTTATGCTTTATGGCCCATTCTGTATAAAGTGGGTGCCATGGTTGCCACACTGCGGGGAAAAGGGTATAGCGTGTGAAAGTTCAACAGAAGTGCATTTCCCTTTAAACTCTGGTTTGTTCCCAAGGCTAAAGGGGGGAGATGGGGATACTGTCTCTAATGTTAGTCTACATCATCTTTACTGCAGTGTGTGTGAAGGCAAATCTTGTTTAATAATTAATCTGTTCATTTTATGGTGTGAGCTATTCCCAGACTGCACAGCGGTTCAGTTCCGGTACCCAACATTAAACCTTCATTCTCCAGTTTCTTCCTGCTCTTTTCTCTTGGTTCAGTGTCTATGTAGATATCATTGTCACCAATGTTTGCAGGTAACAAGTCTACCTCTAATATAGCTTAATTAATATGGACAGATTCATTGTTTCAGTTTAGAATAGTAAATCCTAGCCACTTTATCCCCAGTGACTATTAAAGAGTCCCTGCCATTATCTCTGTGCGCTTTCCCCTGGGTTTCACAGTGCACCAGTGGATTGTGCTATGATGAGACTTATATCGCTGGCCTTCACTTGTTGAATTCGCCTCACTCCGCATGACTTCTCATGCTACTTCTCTCTGCCTGACTATGTGTCTTACCAACTCCGAATGAATCTGCAGCTCGATCATTAACATCCTCGTTACGCAAACTGAAAGCCAGTTTTGAGGTAAAACAAAATACAATTATTTATTGTAGCAATATTAGTAATACATAGAAGTTAAATGAAAAATGATAAGCTTATATAAAGTAAATAATAATACAAAAGTAAAAGTAAATAATAATACATCACCAAATATATTGTAGTAGCATCACTCTGCAATCCGGGGAACTCAGTCGATTTGCAAGAGGAACAATAACCCAGGAAAATCGAAAAGTGTCAGCACATGCACTCTGACTATCTGCAACAGTCCCACAAAGTCCCATAAAGTCTCATCTTCCATAGGATTTCCCCTGCTTTTATACATGTATCTAGTCATATGTTACACAGTCACTTCTGAGCCTGTGTTTGTTTTACAAGTCATCAGTGTAGAACTTACACAGCCGCAGCACAACCTTTTCAGAATATTCTAAGACAGGGCAGCGAACGACGTTACTCACCAGCGCGTCCCCCGAAGTGCTGAGTATCATCATCACTCCGGCGTTGGGGGAGAAGCGCACATGCGTCAGGGGAGGAGAACTCCCCTGTGAGCGAGCGCTCCTTCAGTGCTAAACTTAAGGCAAACAGTCAATTTGATTACTCTCTATCTAATTGAATTACTACCTATCTACACACATCTGACTGTCTCGTCACATTTATATCACACTATGCCACACTGCGCATCTGGCAGTGATCGTTTCTGTCCACCTGTTCGACAAGTGTACTCTCCACTAAGTCAATACTGTGAGGCAATTTGCGTCTATTTTGGCAGTGCGACTCAAATTGTAGCAAGGTAAATTCGACAGGTGACTTCAGACTTTATAGTCAATGCGGCCCTATGTATTGTACCCCATGGAGCATAATTATCAAGGTGGGAATTGAATGTTCTCTAACATATTTAGCAATCTGAGAGGTAAAAACAAATGGGTGGGATTCTGCTGTTTACAGCTGAAACAGTCTCCGAAAAACAAAAAAGAAAAAAAACTCTATTTTTCTATTAATAATTTGTCTGCAGTGAAATGACATGATTTAACTAACGGCAATGCTTGTTTTCTCATAGTGCACAATTTTTTTATACAAAAACATGTATTTCACCGCAAAGCAAGATAAATGTTATTTTATAATTATAATACAGTTGGTTTATGTTTCTACCAAAGATGGAGACTGCTTTTCCATTTCTGCCATAATAGGTGGAATGAGTTTTATACCAATGATACAGGCATTTTACATCTAAAAAGTATGATTGTTTTTTTCCCACTTGATAAATGGCTTACTAAACCTCTGTAAATATTGAATCCGTTGATAAATTCCCCTAATGGTCTTCCGCAGCTCATAAATAACGTTATACATACACAGGAGTAGCTGTAAAGCATTCGGTAGCTTGATTCTGTGTGTGTGCAGCTTACAAGCTGTAAAGAGTTCAGCAGTTCAATAGGGACTTCCATTATTAAGAGTAAGCCACCAGCTCCATGCTTATGTGGAAGGCAGGTGAGTTCATTTCTTTCTATTGCTCTGTTTGTACAGCATATATAGATATTCGTATACAATAATAGCTGTGACTTTTAACCTGTTGACACTTTGAGAATTTCCACAGGTTTTGAAGAAAAAGGAATTGAGATTATAGCGATTGAATTCCTCTGACAATTGATATAAGATAACATTGGGGAGTGGAAAGTAAGGGGGTTGCATAATATGGGATATTTCGACCAGTGTTTCAAACTGGCTGTTTTGTATGTATGTATAATTTTATTTATAAAGCACCACAAATTTACGCAGTGCTGTATAGTTCAGCAATACAATAGAGACATGGGAAAAGTGCATTAAACAATACAAGTAAAATAACAGTTTTACTCCAGTTGACACAGGAGATTGGAGGTCCCTGCCTCTTAGTGCTTACAATCTAAGTGGGAGGAAGACTTACATACACAGGACAATAAGAGCTGTAGAATGCGTTGAGACTGAGGTCAATAAATACAAATAAATAGATCAATATACATAAGTACAGTAGAAAAATATGGATATTAGACATGAATAAATAAAGATAAAATAGAATGTATACATAAAATGAAAGATAAGGATCAGTGCTAGTACTCCGAAAGATAGGACTTCAATTTGGTTTTGAACGTACAGAGGGATTGTTCCTGGGGAAGATAAAGGGGTATAGAATTCCAGATGTGGGGGGCAGAGAGAGAAAAGGGTTTAAGACAAGAAGGGGCAGTATCAGTACGTGGCATGCAAAGCTGGTTGCTTTGAGAGGAGCGTAGTTGACGTTGAGGAACGTACAGACATACAAGTGAAGAAATGTAGGGTGGGGCAACAGAGTGAAGTGCTTTAAATATCAAAAGGAGAACACTGTAAATGATTATTTTACTTATGGGAAGCAAGGGAGCAGAGAGAGATTGGGAGAAGGGCTGTCCCTTCTGCGGAGAGAGAATTCTGGCAGCAGAGTTTTGTAACTGATCTGTTCTTAATTATACTCATTTTCTGTGGTGTGGATTATCCCATAGACAACAATGGATACTATTTTTCCAGCTCAACTACAAAACAACTATTGAGACCATGGCCAAAGGCTAGGTTCACACTAGCTGGTTTTCATATGATTTATTTTAATTAGGCTTGTAATTGTCTAAGGTACAAAACACAATAGCCTGTGTGGATTGTCCCACAGGAATCAGGGGATACTATTTTTTCAAACTCAGTTGAAAATCAGCCAGTGTCAGCCCAGCCTGAAAGAGGTTTCAGACAGATTTGATGCTTGCAATGTTGATAACCCAACGAAGGGGCCAGTGAGCTACTCCACTGGTTGTAGCTTTTTTTGGGCACTTTAACAGGTTTTATCTAAAGTTCCTTTGGATATAATAGGACTGGGTGGAGGTTTGTTTACTTAACAGATAAAATAAGGCTGCAACTAAGAAGTAGAACAAACTAACATCTTATTCTGATGTTACTGTTCCTTTAAAACTGGGGTCAAATTAGCTTTAAAGTAGTAATAATAATAATTTTAGGTTTTGCTTGTAAGTGATCCTGTTCATTGCAGTATATTAACACTTATGTAAACATGTTCACTATAAAAACAACGTCTTATTTAGCCTTCAAAATGATAACACAGAAGCGTTGTTTAGGTCTGCTTAATTTTTGCATTAATAAAGTCTTTAAAGGAGAACTAAAGTAAAAAAATAATAAACAACAGTTAAAATACTTACCTTATACTGAGCCAATTGATTAGTCACAACATGGGCTGTGCTGTAATTAGTCGGCTTGTGATGATTCCCCTGTTGCAGCTCCTCCCACCTTGCTTCACTACTGGTGTTTCAGGGCTTAAACATCATCATGTTCATTGCGGGGTCTAATAAGAACGCTCCCCTCAATGAGCGTGATGATGTATCTGGCCGGGGAAGGAGAAGAAGGAGCTGCGCGCTGACTTCTGTGTCAGCCAGCGCTGTGCAGGAGGTGTCGGGGGAAGCATCGGGAGAAGCATCGGGAGCCGGCTAATTACAGCACAGCTCATGCTGTGACTGTAATCAATTGGCTCTGTATAAGGTAAGTATTTTAACTGTCCTTTTTTAATTTTTTTTACTTTAGGTCTCCTTTAAGAAGGACTGGACCTTATTCTGGATGTTTGACCTTTATTTTAGGGAAACAAAAGGCTTCTTTGAACAGTAGTGTGATAAGCTAGTGATCTGTGCACATTTCACCTTGGGCTGTTATAAAGGTCAGCAACAAAGCATGCTTAGCAGCAATCCAAGCAAGAGTGCACTTATTAAACATGATCGCTGCAAATTTACCAGCTCTATAAAGTGCTTATTAAAAGGTCTACCCCTGGTAAATGGGCAGCATTGCTTACTCTGTTGTGGCATCATTACTTATCATGGCAAAAGTGGCAGCACGGGGTCAAAGTATTTTATTTAATCTTTGACACGTGCACTGTGATGCCAAGTAATCCGATAGTCAGTTAGCACAAGTTACCATCATAGGGATGGTATTCAGTGATGTTAAATTCTTGAGTGACAGTCTAAAACTCCAATGGGTTGGGTGTCATGGGACTAGACCCCAATGGAACTAGACTGGGGTTTGTTTACTTATCACAGTGTTTTTCAACCTTTTCTCTTCAGGGGAACCCTTT
>WMED01018493.1:0-12391 GCA_019650415.1 Pipa parva | reverse complement strand
CTGCATGTGGCCCGCTGGCCATAGTTTGCCCTCCCCTGCTCTAAGTTATGATCTTCCTATTTTTTTTCCCCCTAATTTATTGCACTTGTCATAGAAATCTTAATTACCCACCTATTTTTTTTCCAAGAGTAAACAAGTGTGTTTGTACTATTCTTTTACACAATTCATTTTAATATTTCTTTAATTTTCTGCACGGAAAAAATGCTACTTAGAAAAAAAAAATAGTAAGTGTAAATTCCTAATGATTCATTAAACAGAATAGGCATTTGCTACCGGGTTTCTTATTTAAAATCAATAAAGTATAATTTACTTTTTTGTTATCCTCTGCACATTTTTTTCTCAGCACTATTTATTATCCATAATAGAACATTATTGACTACCTTGTTATTACTGAAGTTTATGAATATTATGGCAGCATGGTAAAAACTGAGATAATGACCCAAACACCAGAAAATATCATTTATAATAATATGTTTACCAGTAACTATTTAGCTCATTTTTATTTACTGGAATTAGAGTTTTTTTTGTTTTTTTAGGAGATTTTTTTTTTAAATGAATTTTTTTACCTTTTAGCACTAATTTAATAAACTGGAAAAGGCTGACATTGGCCTTTTTTTTAGTTTATCCCGAGTACATCTCAGCTGTTAGATAGGTAAAAACTGACCGTTATTTTTCTATCGATTTTTACCGATCTGTACTAAAGTGTGATTACCTTTCCATTAAAATATCTGATTGAAAAACTCGAACAAAAAGTATCGATCGGTAAAAATCAGTCGAAAAATATCGATCGATTTTTACCGATCAAACAGCTGAGATGTACAGGGAATACAGTATAGTGCTACTATATTACGCAGCGCTTTACAGTGATTCACCATTCACTTATGTTTTTGGATTGTGGGAGGAAACCCTCGCAGAAGCCGGGAGAACATACAAACTCTATGCAGATGAAGTCCAGGGTGGAATTGAACTCTTAACCCAGCAGTGTTAACCACTGAGCCACCGCACTGCCCATAACTACTGCATTCCTTTCCTCTTCAACTCCCACCACTTTCCCCATTCCAAAATGTTTCCATTTAGCGACCACTTGTCTTATTACAAGAATTTTAAAACTGCATTGTCTTTTGGACCAACCCTTCTGCATTTTGGATAGTTGAATGTTTCTCTTTCCATGTCTTTTGCTCTAACACAATGAACTACTATTGACCAATTTTTTGCCCTTTGTGTTTTACGGGGTTATTCACTAAGGTGCAAATTCAACTGTCGAATTCGCAAACAGCAGATTCCCATAGCAAATTCGCTACAATTTCCCCATTGTAAAGTTGCGACAATTTTCCCATAATAAAGTAGTGACTGCAACAATATTCTCATTATAACTACGCGACTGCAACAGTAGCATCCTATTGTGACTGTCTTTATCTGGCGAATTCAAACCTATACGTAACAATTCAGACTTCAGTGAATAACCCCCTTTAAAGTTGATTGACTTGATGACTTTGGTGTTGGAGGTGTTAAACATATCAATAAAGTCTTTTCAGCTCTACAATAAATATCCTTCATGACTAATAATTCTCTGCCTCAAATAAACCTATCCATGTATGTAACCATATTTTCCTGTATAGCTAAATCTATATATTATTGCTTTGATGCTTTAACCAAACTATATTATCTTCCTAATATCTTCTACATTATCAACAGCATTGAAGATAAGCTAAATTATTCAGATTTTGTTTAGTGGACAGTTTGTGAAAAAAATGTTCCCAACCTCCAGTCGCCTTAGAAATGTTAATTCTCCAATGCTAAAACAGTAATGAATTGGAAAATATTTATTATTTTTTTAATGGAATATTTTGTTAATGTCATTTAGGTCCCATCTAGTGTATCTATCTATCTATCTATCTATCTATCTATCTATCTATCTATCTATCTATCTATCTATCTATCGGTATATATAATGAAACTAGACACTTAACCAGAAAGCAAAAAATTATATATTACAGCATCAACATTTTGGTCCTCAGAGCAGGTCCTTTATCTATACGTACAGTATATGTGAAGGAACATGGCATTACTTACTTGAGGTTCTGAGCACATGTGGATATATACAATCTATTCCTTGCAACATGCTGAAGTTGGAGTAAGTGTAAGAATTCTTAGGATGAGGAGTTTTAGGCAGACCAAAGCATTCAGGTACATTACACTCGTTTTGTAAGTATCCCTTGCCCATACAGTATTTGACATTATTCTATATGTAAAAATACAGTAATTAAAGTATAGGCGGTGGAAAATCAATTTAACAAAACACGTGCCTTCAAGCAGTAAGATTGTTGATTTTTTTATGTTGCCAGTGGATAACGTACAGCTTTCAGAGCTGTGATAAGCTGATTCTAAAGTAATCACAGGTTCAGATTCAATGGTCCTAGATTGCATTGGTTGAAATATGAATAGCATTAACAGCTCTTGGGAAACCTGTTGTACGTTTGTAATCAGTTCAGATCAATGTGATAATTGCCTCTTTCTTTGACAATAAAGTTCTAAATTGCTGTGGGATTATAAGAGTGAAATCAGAGAAGATACAAAGCTAGCAAGAGAAAAAAAATATAGTGAAAGTGGTAGAGAACAAATCTTTTTTTTTTCCTAAGTTACAATTAGGTTATGTTTAAAATTTAAGGTGTGTAGCCACCGTAAGTCCAGCTCACTGGCGTATTTCACACAATGGGAAGCACAATGGGAATCTCTATACCATTTACCTTCCTCAGGCCACACCAGAGTTGAACGCGAGCGCACGAACACTGGAACACTTTGTGTCACATATTTCCTGAGCATAAGGATGAGATGTGAAGAATATGCGCACATAGGAGGAGCTGCGAACACCGGGTAAGTACAGTACAATAGAAAGGCGCATCCCGAAGATACGCCGGCCTGAATTTGCTGGTATATTTTCTTGACGCGCTTTTCAATAAGCGCAGCTTATATAAACATCAGTGTGAACCTGGCCTAATACTTAAAGGAGAACTAAAGTAAAAACATTTTAAAAAACTGTTAAAATACTTACCTTATACAGAGCCGATTGATTACAGTCACAGCATGAGCTGTTCTATAATTAGCCAGCACCCGATATTTCCTTCACAGCGCTGGCTGACTGCTAGCCAGCATGAAGCTCCTCCCACCTTGTTTCACCTCAGGTGAAAAAGGGCTTAAACATCATCACACTCATTGTGGTGGCCAATGAGAATACTCCCCGCAATGAGCATAATGATGTATGAGGCCGGGGAAGGAGAAGAAGGAGCTCAGTCAGCCAGCACGCTGTGAAGGAGGCATCGGGGGAAGCATCGGCTGCCGGCTAATTACAGCACAGCTCATGCTGTAATCAATCAGCTCTGTATAAGGTAAGTAATGAATTGGACTTTAGCCAATAACTCCCTTTGTCTCTTTCCTAGATCACCCATCTATTTATTAGTACATTTTAGCGAACAATCCTAACATTAGGCTAATGTTAAGATTGTTAACTGACCCTAGTACCAGGTCTCTTTTATTAGTAGAGATCCAAATCTCCTTTCAAACATACATGTTATCCAACTTTGTAACATTCCTCGGAGAAGATATGCAATTCTTCTATATGGCACATAGGACATCTTTTCTGAATTTGAATACTGAATTATTTTTCATGCCTTGCCCTAGTGCTTATCCATTAGGATATCAGCAATCACCCTTGTCATAATGTTTCTATCTGAATTGCACTCCCTATCCTTATTCTTTGAGTTGTATTGAGTGTAAGAAAAGATCTGCATGCTGACTTAGTATCTCAAGGATATCTTTCTACACTTCTTGACTTTGCTGTTCTTGACCTTGCCACCTGCTTTCTACTCTATCATCTGGTTTTTCTTGACCATTTTATGAAATTGCTTCTGGAAGATGAAGAAACTATACCCGAATGATACTTTCTTCAAATAAAAATACTTAGTGATTTCAATAGGATATGGATATCTATAAGAGGAAACTTCCCATGAGCTCACAGGCCATTGTTTTTGACATGAGAGCAATGTATGCCTTTAATCAACTTTATTAGATATTCCAGCCCTAGGCAAATGCTGCTCATTGTTATAATGTAGTTATGCCCTATTTACCCATAACTTAATATTATTAATATTCTTACACTCAAAAAAGGAATCCAGATCTCTTTCAGAGTAAGTGAATTCACCATGGCAACTTCCCTAGGTAGAGTTGTATAGTCTGATTTCTCCTACAAGAAAAATACAAGTCTATGTTGGTACAGAAACCTACTTTCCTCTAGTTTTAGTTGGTGTTCTCTTGTTAAATTTCAGACCTTGGTACAACTTAATTGTGGGAAAACTATAAAAGTACCCATGGTTTTTATTAGCTAACCCCATGGTCATCATTTTTTTTTTTTTTTTTAAATAAAAAACCCTTATTTTGAAAATATTTCTGGGCACTGTAGTCCACTCATTCCATAGTTTTTAACCTTTAAACCAAAGGTCACTAACAGGCGGACCGCGGTCCGGATCCAGACCCAATCGCCATCCTGTCCGGACCCAATCTCATTTGATTAACTCTGCATATTTTTATTCTAATGGGTCCAAATCATCCAACCATTAGGGTAAAACAGCAGAACGCCACATGGGATGTAAATCAGCCAATCAAATCCGCCCATCTGTTAAAAATGTGGAGGACAAGCACAGCCACTGGCATTGGTCCAAGTGAGAAAAATTTGATGCTCTGGATCTTTTCTTTTGGTAAATTTTTAAATTTGGACCTCGGTTAATTTTAACTCGGTTTGACTCCTGCTTTAAACCTTTTCTAGCTTTACTATATCTTTTTTGCATACTGGTCTTCATGTGCATCTGTGCTCCTTTTGATTTACCCATGATACTATTTACAGTTTGACATTGATTTCTACAGATAAGCTTCCTAAAATTACTAAGTCCTTTGTCATTTCATTTGAACCCAGTGTAGATTTGTTCATTCAACACTATTGATTAGAACATTACTGTGTTAAAACTCTGTTTTTTTTTTTTTCTTTTTAGAACTGTATGTATTCTATATTATGTTGAGTTATAATAATTATATCTCACAGTCTATCTTGGTTGACAAACTAAGCTTAGCTACATCTGTGTATTAGATTCTATTGCTGAAGTTGGTATGATCATAGAAAATGAAGCAAATATACCCTCTGAAGGGTCAATTTAGTTATTAGTTTCTGTTATAGGTTTAAAATAGGTAACGCATGTACCACCACAGTGGTCGAGATGGAAACCTGGCCATTCTAGTCAGTCAAATTGGATGTATGAGTAGGGATCCAGGGGTAAACCTTGTTTGAGGAGGATGGACAGATTTATATGTGGAATTTCTATACTACTCAATGTAAAGTGCTCACAATCTTCCTAAAGCATTCCCTTAGTTCTAGTAGCTAGTAGTTCATGGTAATGTCGGTGAAGATAAGTAAATTGGTCTTTTTTTTTTCCCCAAATGTTTATTGTAATAAATTTTTGTATAACAATAAAAGCATTATAACAGTGTAGTAATGTTTTCCATATACTACAAATGAAATTATGTAAATCTTTGATGATAGATAAGGGTAAGGGGGGTAACAGAAAGTAATGGGAAGGGTTAGGTGAAAAGTATAACAATCAGGTATAACATTAAATGTCTGGGGGGAGGTTCACACTTGGTAGTTTGGGGGTGGTTCAAAGGGGTTGTATGTCGGGAATCTGGGGATATAGCATTTGCTTGTCAGGTCCTGTCAAATTTGTCATTTGAGTAGGTTTGTACGTTATCAGTTGGGCTCATATGGGTACAGATTACTTTGGAGATTGTCAGGTGGGGAGGTCTTACCAGGAGCACCAGAGGGGTCCCCTATGTGTGTTGAATTTATGAGGTTTGATATGCAGGAGAGTCCTGGAATTTGATCCAAGGTTCCCAAATATTTATGAAATGTTGATATTGTTTAGGGTTTTGTGCCAGCAGATTTTCAAAATAGTAGATTTCATTCATCCTGTCTCGCCAATCTTTTATTGTGGGCGGATTTTTGTTTTTCCAGTTTAAGGTGATCAGTAATTTGGCTACGCTTATTGTTGTTGCCTGTAGAGAGTTTTTGAGTAAATTGGTCTTTTATGCCCCTGTGGCTAACTATGCATACAGAACTGCTAGCTTGTTAACACAGATGCTGCTTAGGTTTTAAAGCCTTATATATAGACATATATAGACATGGAATGTTTTGCTCTTCTTAGATGTCACCAGTGTAAGATATGGATTAATGTTTTCTGGAAAATGGGGCTCAGGAGAAATCAGCAAAGGTCACCAAGCAGCTCAGGGTGAGGAGGACTTAGAAAAAACACAAAGTCATCCACTGAAAATGAGATATAGTTTCAGTATATTTAAAATTGTCAATGTCTATAGTGCCAGTCTTTTTTTTTATAGAATCCTGCTATATAGATGGAATTTTCACATAGAACTAAAAGGTATCGGTATGATGCCTGATAGTAGGAATATGGGTGGAGACATGCTAATCACTCCTGTATGATGCTATGATTGCCAATGCATCCCAGTGCTTTAGCAGCGTGTTTGTTCAAAGTCAGAAAGCAATTTTCAAACCTAAATTTGATGGTTTCAGGTCTCTAAATACAAATAACCCAAGTATCCTTTGAGAAATAGAGGGACCACAAACATTTCTCTTGTTCCTGTGTAATGTTTGTCAAAAGTCAACGACTGAATGAATCAATAAATAAACAGTTTGTTCATCCTCACCTATGGTGCCTGTCTGCTTAACCAAGAGGTGGAAGATTACATGTTTCTTTGTGTGAATATGCTCTTATTTTTTTCCAAGTGAGCAGCATAATAATGAAAGGCTCTAAGGGGGAAAAACAGAAGTGAAATCAGTAATTTCCTTACGGTATTTTACATAGTAAAAGCATTTTCTGCTAAAGGCCTATTTGAAATCAATGAAGTATAATTTACTTTTATGATACGCTCAGCTTTTTCTTCTTAACAGTCTTTATTGTCCCTAAAAATGTTGTATGCGGTGAATTGTTATAGCCGAACTTAATCAAAATGAGTCAGAAAATTGAATGCATTCATTTGTATGGCCCCACAAGGGTACTCAATGGTTTACAAAGAGAGGATAATTCTTTCACAGGGGTTCAATAAATACAGTTAAATACAACATACAAATTCACACTATTATAAGGAGGTTCTAGCCTTAATCTGTTAACCAATATAATTATACCAAATGTGTCTTTAAATAGGCCCGTTAAAAGATCCGTTCATTATACAGTTTTCTTTTAAAACGATTTCACATGATATTTTAAAGACCCTTTGAATAACCTTTTGTTATTTTCTATCACATGAGAGGTCCACAGGCTTAGCGCGATGATCTCGGCCTCCTTGAAAAGAATTACGGTCAATGGACCACAACTTGCGGCCAGTCGGATGATACCTACAAATAATTGGTTTTACTATATATGTTGAAAGTAGGGCAGAAATAAAGGGGAAGGTACTGCTTATTTATTTGGTATTCTACTGGTATTTCTATCCCTCATCCATCATGTACCATAATACAGGCATTCCATATAAATGGCAGAACAATCTTTGGAAGATTTTGTACTGTGATTAACACTTCCTTTGGAAATGAGTGCTTTGGTTATCAACAATCTTTAGGGAAATAATGTTTTAAAAGAGATTGGAAAAGTTGTGCGCTAAATTTTTTTCCTTTACTCTCATAATAATTCCATTATCTTAAGGATTTCCAACACCCAACTTTATTCACATTATTTTGGCTGATTTCATTTAATCAACAAGGCTAGCTTAACAAAGTCATCAGAAAAATATTTCTTTAAATATTAAACTATAAAAGATATTGTCTTTACAAAATATAAAAAGGTAAGACTGTGGCTGCTGATTTACACAGAGTTCGAAGTAAGTTAAATGGAAAATTCTTCATCTGTTGGGGTCTTTTAAAGGCATGGGCATTAGTCTACTACCTTCTGGACCTAACAGATGCAGCAGTTCTGGTAAGCAGAAGACTCCCTGTACTTATTCAAATACATATACTGTAAAGTTGTAGGGGGTTATTCACTAAGGTGTGAATTTGACTTGTGTCAGCAATTGACTTTGTATAAAGGAGTTTTATATGTATGTGTGCAGTTATATCAGCACTATAGTGCCCTTTAACTAAAGATCCACAAGAAACAATAATATTAGGAGGTCATTTAATGACTTAACAGATAATGATGGATGAAACACAAGGAAGAAATAATACAAATCAGGAATTCAACTTTTGATGATTTCATTTTACCGCTGCTATACAGGAATAAATGCCATTCCAAATGAGATTTTATTTGTTTTTATTCTGGTGTTACTTTACGAGCAGAAATTTAAACAGCCAAGAAAATCATGTAAAAAAAGGGAACTCTGTTTATTTAAAGTTTATTTGGCTCTACAAAGGAACGTAGATGGAATTTAAACTGCGTACTGATCCGAAGAAGTCCGAAAACTTTGGCTTAAAGTATTCTTACTGAAATACAATTTGCTTTGAGACAAAAAGGTTTCAGGGTCATTGTATTAACAGGTCTTTCAAATGACACAGAGAAGGCGATCATTTAAATCCCTGTCAATACGCAGTACCCTGACCTATGGCTAAAGGACAAAGGTTTTTATATATTTATCAATTATATGTACGGGTTTAGTGTTGTAATTATTATGTCTCCTTGGTACATCTCCACGGAGAATTCTATATCAAGGGAGATTGCTTCAAAACGACTTCAGGTGCCTCATGGTCACTTTAACAACTACTGCAACTATTTCATAGTTTGATTTCCAAGTCAGAGGTCTGTGTCAAGGTAATGTATTGATTTTTACAACCGTACTTAATACCTGTTTGTTTATAACTCAATGTACTTTCACTTCAGGTCACTGATCCGTGGCCACATTATTTCAGTTTGTGTGTGTATGTATCATTCATTTAATGAATTGAGAGTCAGCCGATCAGTAGATTTTTCTTTTTACCACAATTTGCACAATTAGTTTTTACGCATTTTGAGCTGCGTGTATCAGGAACGCCAAAGTAATATCAAGGGAAAAAAAAATAAAGGCTGCTTTTGCAGCAGAGATTGGGATTTACAGTGCAATATGATTTCTGCATTTTTCTTTCTTTCATTGTTCATTATTTTGGATGAAATATTTGAAAAAAAAATGCAACTTTTTTTCTTTTTTTGTAGCAATTTTTACAATTTTTAATATAACAAGGAAGTTTGTAAGCGAAACTACTGTTGCATTTAAAAGCCATGTTTCTCCCAATTACAAAAGTACCACATATGTATAGGTGGACAGTGGACACCTTTTCTTGCTCAGAAAACAACCCCCCAACTGAAAAAAAAAGTGTTTTATGAGAATTCAGAATGAAATAATTATTATTTATAATAATATTATTATAATTATTTATTACATGCTGGTTTTTATAGGAGATTGTACCTTGCACAGAAAATTGTTCAGAATTATCTATTTGTTTTCTTTTTTAACATTTGCACTTTAAGAAGGATAAGATTTAGCAATCGAGCAAAAATGATAATGCGCAATCCTCTGAACAAAATTTATAAGAATGTACTTGGGTACTTTTAGTCTAATCTAATCAAAGAAATAAAGAATAGTGTTTCTTGACAAAGTTCCTATCAATTTCCTGGAAAAAAACCTGATAAAGTGCAGGATTAATACAGCATTTTCTTGTAACAAGCTAAAAATGTTTTCTGAACATAATAATACCAAATATGTGTGGATAGTTGTAAAAGTATAGTTGCCAAACACCCCATAATCAAGAAAGCACAGAAAGTAATTTCAACTAGATAACTGCTGTTTTTAAGAAGCCATTTATTATGCATTTTTGAACTAATTTTGGATCAGCATTGCTGCATGTGGCTTTAATAAGTCTGGTTGTAAAGGGGTGAGGTGGAAGCATACTGAATTGCTAATCTGGATTAATTTCCCATTCTTACTAGAAACTGTCTATGGGGTTTATTGGCCAAAGTGCGGAATGGTTGAGTAAAGGTGTGAACTCGCCAGCTAAAGACAGGCACAATAGACTGCTACTGTCACAGTTGCAATGTTACTAGGAGAACATTGTTGTGGTCACGACCTTAAAATTGTCGCAGTCCTGGATTTAGTATGGGAATCTGCTGTTTGAGAATTCGATAGTCCAGTTCTCACTTTAGCCAAAAATCCCCTAAGAGTATTATGCAGCTAATCTTATTAACATGCAGCTAAAAGGACAATTCTATCCTTTTTTGTCATCAAAACCTCCGAAATTTCATATAAAATATAATTATAAATTAATTGAGTTGTACAATGGATGGCTGCAGAGAATTCAGTGGAGGCTGCAGTGTGCATTGAAACTCATTATTAGTCAGCCTTGCTGCAATGAGAATATCACAAATTAACTAAATGGGAGGAAAAAAATTAAAGAGCAGATAGAATTATTCTGTTTGATCAGAAGAGAATCAAACATTGCTTGATTCACAATTTATTTGACTTCATTGTTAGATTCATTGTTAGATTTTTTGACAAATAATCCCAGATTTATTTTATAATCAGCCACTGATCAGATATAGTAGGTGGCTTGGGGTGGATCTTAATGACACAGGTGGGTGGGTTTGGGTTTCACATTTAAAACACTTTTGTTTGATAGGATAACTGACCATATTAATCGGAGTCCATCTTAAATTTCAAACTAGAGATTAGTAAAATTCATCTGCATAAAATGGAAATGAATAGCAAATATTCTTCTTTTTTTAAAAATGCAAAAAAGAAACAGGGTGAAGTTCCTCTTTAAAACCGAAGACGCATCACTTTTCAATTTCATTCAAAACTTGGTGTTGGTGACACAATGCGAATGATTACAATTCTGATTGAATGAAGATGTATTATTTTAGCCATTGCTTTCATCACACACTTCTTAGAAGGGAATGAAAGTTATAATTTGTCCATCGTTTTCATAAGCATATTTTGTTTTATAAAAGCTAAATCCAAAAGACCCAATTAATGAAGATGGTTTATGTCTATGTATTATTATAATGGATTCCTTTGTTCCATACTTTCTCTGTGTCAAGACTAAGCCATTAATCAATTGATGCTGAAAAATAATTGTCTAGTTCTTAACAATTTTCCATTGTTGAAACATTTGGAAATTTAAGATAAAGATGCACTGGCTGCTCTGAAAAAATACAGTTTTAGATTACCCTCCATGGAAATGTGAGCATATTGTTCAAAATGCAAAGTAGTTGACCCGATGTTAATGTGTTTTAGTGAGCTGTTGTTCAATTGTCTATTCAAATCTTATTCTAGAAGAGTAGACTTCATTAATAAATTAAAAATTTTTTTGTCTTTTATTATGTTGGCCTAACTATAAATTACACATTTTTGCTAATCATAGGGTTCAGGTAGAGCAGGGTTTCTATACACTCTTGGTCATGGTGAATGATTGGTACAAGGGCTCCCCACCTGGGCTCCTTAAGTGGAAACTGCAGTACTCCTTCCCTCCATCCCTTGGACCAGAAGACCTAGAGTTACTGGGATCTATGGGGAGCAAAACACAGACAATTCAGGGTCACAATTCCATGACCACTATAGTTCTCCTCCTGCTCAGATAGAAGAAAATTTAACTAGGAAAATGTTACGTTCCATACTTGAGGAATGCTTTACTGAAGACAATGAAAAACTGTACTAACTTATTTATAACTTCTTTCCAACACCCTACTATAGTATAGTCATCTAAACATAAAATATAATAGTGCCAAATCCCCCATCCTTTACTATGTAGATTTTCCATAAAGGGTCTACCAAAATTCAGTACAAATGCGGCAGGTAAAACTTTTTTATACTATTTTTTTGTTATCATGCTCACGAAGCAAACTTAAATAGCTATGAATTAAGATAACTCAAGTTAACACAATGAATGTATCTACAATCCTTTGCCAAAACTAAGTTTAAACACATGGTTTTCTAATGAATTGTGTTAATTGACAAAATTATATTTTCAATCACTGATAAAATCAGCTCTACTACATTTTTGCTTACAACGAACTACAACTGATGCTTATCCACAACACGTAATTTAAGGGTAGACCTCAGCCTTTGAACATCTTGAAAAATATAGCTGAGGGAATTGGTAACAATGCAAGATTACATTTCATTAACTTTAAAAAGAATGGCAGATATAAGTAAGTTTTAAATAATGCTTCCTTCATTAGGATTAAAGAAGAATGCCTTTCATTGCAGTGAAGTGGTTAGCACTGCTTCCTTGCAGCACTGGGTTCAATTCCACCCTGGACTTTGTAACGGTATTTACCTCGGTCTCGGGCCTTCCTGGCGTTCCAGTGCTGGCAATGGC
>WMED01018492.1:0-12693 GCA_019650415.1 Pipa parva | reverse complement strand
ATTTTCAGATAACTTATCGTCCTGCCAATCGTAATGGCAAAGCAGATGCTTTATCTCGTCATTCAGGATTGGGGGTAATTAGACCCAAATCTGATATTACTATTCTTAATAACAAGAATTTCCTTGCTACTTGTATGTCTGCTGATATTTGGGAATGTGTTAAGGAAACTGTGTCAGGTGATTTGGAGTTTAACAAATTACTTCAGGATAAGATTCTTACTAAAGATGATGAAAATTTTGTTCATGATGGTTTAATTTTCATTCCCAGCACTCTTAGAAAAGAAATTCTCCAGATTTTCCATAGTTCCAAGTTAGCGGGTCATTTTGGCATTACCAAAACACAAGACCTTGTGTCACGATATGTTTGGTGGCCTGGCTGGAAACAGGATGTTAGGGATTTTGTTAATTCCTGTGTTGTCTGTGCTCGTTCTAAAACTTCTAGAAAATTACCTGTTAGTCTTCTGCATCCATTACCATGCCCAGAACGTCCGTGGGGGGCAATTTCTCTAGATTTCATTGTGGAATTACCTCTTTCGCAGGGTTATTCAACCATTTTGGTTGTTACGGATAGGTTAACCAAGATAGCACATTTTATCCCCGCTAAAGGTCTTCCATCTGCAGCCAAGACAGCGGAGTTATTGATGAGAGAGGTTTTCCGATTGCATGGAGCCCCGGATACTATTCTATCTGACCGGCGTACTCAGTTTACATCAAAATTTTGGCAAGAATTCTGTAAATTGCTTGAAATCAAGGTGACATTGTCTTCTGCGTTCCATCCGCAAACAAATGGACAAACAGAAAGGACTAATCAGACCTTAGAGCAATACTTGCGTTGTTTTGTATCTTATCTTCAAGATGATTGGGTTACCTTTCTCCCTGCAGCAGAATTTGCTTTCAACAACTCAGTCCATTCATCGATACTAATGTCACCCTTTTTTGCAAATTTAGGATATCACCCTAACTTAATTCCGGGGAGGGTTAATATTTCCTGCTTACCTAATGTTACTTCCAGGTTGAATAAACTGAAAGAAGTACATAATAAGTTGACATCTATCTGGAAAGAAACTCAACTTCGGATCAAAAGATTTTCGGATCGCCATAGAACTATGGAATTTCCATTTATGGTGGGTGACTTGGTGTGGTTAGCTACGCGGAACTTAAGTTTAGGGGCTCCTACTAAGAAATTGGCACCAAAGTTTGTAGGACCCTTTCCAATATCTGCAGTTATTAATCCTGTGGCGGTTCAGTTAGATTTGCCGCCTTTATGGAAAATTCATCCAGCATTCCATGTTTCTTTGTTGAAGCCTGACATTCAGAACAGATTTCACACTGGGAAATCTTCTACTCCTGCTCCAGTTATAGTAGAAGGTTTTGAGGAATTTGTTGTTGCTAAAATTCTGGACTCCAGACGTAGAAGAGGTTCTTTACAATACCTAGTTCACTGGAAAGGGTATGGCCCCAAGGACAGAATGTGGGAACCAGCAATAAATGTTCATGCTAAACGGCTGGTTACAAATTTCCATCGCCGTTACCCGAATAAACCAGGTCCTTCTACGCCCTGAGGGCGTTTCTTGAGGGGGGGGTGATGTTAGGATTCTGGCATTGAAAGGGTTAAGTTCTGTGTTCCCTCTGACCAATCAGATGGCCCCACAGGGTTTTTAAGTGGTCCACTCCCCCAAACCCTTGCTACAGTATTTTGGTTAGGTACTAACAAGGTGATTCTGGTTCGTTTGTTAATATTCAGTGTGTGTCTAAGCCTTTGTATTCTGGTTAGGTTACTTTCTAGTCTGGGTGTCGGCAAGTTTGTTTAGTTAAACCTTCTGGCGTTTTATCCAGTGCCTTTCCCCTGCTCAGTGGGTTAGAATTGAGTGTGTTTGTTTGGTGCTTCAAACTAGCTGTTTTCCGCCTCCCCTTCGGCGTCCTGCTTCGCTGGTCCAGGTTTCTCTGCGGGTGAGTCCCAACTTTTTTGTTATTCCCTTTCTTTGTTGTGCTTGATGTAAAAGGGGAATTTGCCAAGTCTTGCTTATCCTGTATTGGCAGTGTTCCGTTGGTAAGGTTAATTGGGTGGGAATGAGGTGAAGAAGCTAAATAAGTCCTGCACATCTTGCTTAGGGGATACTGAAATACCCCTGAATTCTCCTGTCCCAACGGAACTCTTGCCCTTCAGAACTCAGTCCCCATTTAGGTTATTTTAACCCCTGCCCTGTTAAAAGTTATTTTCTGGTTAAAGACATAATTCGCTTTTGCCAGTATCCAGCCACTGGGGTCCAGACCTCTACTCTCTTATAGTTAGTCTGACAATAGTGTGAGAGAGGCGCAGTGACACAACTAAATTCCAGAATAAAAGGGGAACTGAAGCCTAAAAATAACTTCAGCTAGAAATGTTCAACCTTAGGAAAGAGACTGCAGAACATACACAAATGTACAGTAGCCCTATGAGACAAAGGATAAATGCTGTGCAGTTGTCAGCTGGGCGGCTCCATGTTTGGCTGTACTGTAGGCACTGCACGCAAAATAACGCAAAATAGCCCAACTATAAACTCATGATATAGCTATCTATTGAATCTGACATTGAAGTTAAACAAATTAAGAATAAATAAAAATTGAATTATTTTCAAATCAAACAGAAGAAACTATTCCTGCATTTAAGGGATATCTCACTTTTATTTAAAAGTAAACACTTTTAGGGCTAAAGTTATTAAACTCAAAAAGGCCAAAATCGACCACAAGATATCGACTGTTTGATCGGTAAAAATCGATCGATATTGTTCGATTACTTTTTACTGAGAGAAACTTTTCTATTGGATTTTTCGATGGAAAGGGTAGCAATAATACTAGTGTAAAGTATGGCTACCTTTTCATCGAAAAATCAGATCGAAAAACTCGATCTCTTTCGAAGCACCATTTATCTGGGGATATTATTTACGTACAGTTCGCTACTGGTACGATCTCTTAAAGGCGCACAAAAAGAGATCACATTTTGAGTGTATATTTACTACTATCTTTTTATCCATTGTGTGCTAAATATACTACACTATACAGAGTTCTTATCTCCAGGGCAGTGCAGATTCTCTGTTCTTCTGGATTTATATGATTATGTGGGTAGCGAGATTTGCTGCATACCCGTAGGGAAGACTGTGACAAATATCATTTGAGACGCCTGGTCCCACTACTTTCTATACTATTCCAAAGTGACAATGGTGGCTGCAACTAAGTGAAAACATGACCCAGGGACAAGGTGACACAGAAATATATGAATTATTCACTTATACACAAGAATATGGTGAGGATGATGTCACTGCACTTCACTGGGGGAATTCACCTCAATTTGCATAACATCGTAACCTACTTCTATTCGACTGACTACGCCAAAAAACACACCAACAGCGTTTGTCGATGTTTGCTTGTTCGACAAGTCTAACTAGTGTTTCATGACTAAGGAGAAGTCAAACATATATGTCACACATGCTTAATACACACAAGCATGAAAAATGTCAGAAAAATACCTGGCAGTTTAATGCATCAGTACGATAATCCCTTGTAAAAACACCACACAGAGCAACTCCATTGGGCAAATTTTTATTAAATTGATTAGATACTGTGGACACCACCTGATTTACAAGAGCCTGCAATACAGAAAAACATATGGTAAGTATATCAGTATTTACATGATGCATAACTTCTTATTCTATTTTGTTATGCTAATTCCTGCCTGGCCTTTTTGAAATACATTAATGCAGCGGTTCTCAACTTGTGGGTCGCGACCCCAGCGGGGGTCGCACGTCCATCCCACGGGGGTCAAGAACCACTGCGGCACCCGGAAACTCCCGCAGGACCCTTTTTATAAGGGTTCCTGCTGGGTGACATTGGCCGAAAACGTCACCACGTGATGCGCGTACATGATGACGTTTCGCCCGAACAAAACCACAGGACACGCGTATGTGATGACGTTCCGGCCGAACGTCATCACACGATACGCGGTGACGTCAGCGCCGGGGGTCGCGGCATAGAAAAGGTTGAGAACTGTTGCATTAATGGGTCTAAATGAATGCGTGAATCTTTATTAGTCTCTTCTGCCAAAAATAATCACTTTTAATACACTGAAAACATTTGACTGTTTGATATTTTACTTTGCAATATGGTATTTAGCAAACTAAACAGCTGAAGTTAAGGCCTGGGTCACACTAGCAGTTGTCAGAAATGAACTTTAACAAGCAATAAAAGCACAGCATTTACTTCCTTTTTGTGCCCTCATAAAACAGAACAGTGATTGCCAGAGTTGGGATACACAGCATAAACTTCATCACAACTGTATCACATAGCGTTAAAGCAAATTCAGCAATGGAAATGAACACAGTGAGCGAAACTTACAAAACTTGAGAAGATCAGTTTCGACCTTCTCAAGTTTTTTCGTTGTGAAATCAGGTGCATGATCAAAAAATATCAGTCGATTTTGATTTTTTTTTTTTTTTACGTATTTTTTCCAATCTAAACATTTTGATTGATTTTTTTTCAATGGAAAAATAGCCATTGCTACTTATGTTGAGCTGCTGGCTGCATTTTATTTCACCCTGGTGCTCCTTTCTTCTATTGATTTTACTTCTGCCTGTTTTTAACTTTAATGGATTAAAATTTTGTTTTTATCTACTGGGAGTGCCGATTCTTACATTTTTCGGATTTCTGCATGGCTGTATCTGAGCACCCCAGACGGACCGACTTTTGACTCACAGGATTGAGCAAGTCTATTCATCCTTGTTTCATTTTCAATTTTATTTTACCCTACCTGGAGGTCGGGATGCTCTGTGGCATTCTGAGTCAAAAAGTATAACCTAAAGGATCCTTTGCAGGCTGGGCAGAAAAGATGACCTTGAAAGTTGATGGAAAGATCTCCATGATTGGCAGTGAGGAAAGACCAAATGGCTGGGCTGCACTTGAAACTGTCTGTTCTGAAAACAGATGAAAGGTTTATTTGGAGTAGCAGATGAATTAGGATGTGGAGGTCTGAATCCTGTACTTCTAAGAGAGCGAGATGATCTCTTGGCTGCATCAAGCCAATGACAGATGTGATGGATTTCATTTTAAACCTTTGCAGACTACCAACTTGTCCAGTTTCTTTAAGCCCAGGACTGATTGAAACTGTCTATCCTTTTGGAGACAATAAGAGATTGAATATAAATTGATTTTTTTGGTTTTGAGGTACTGGGGAAAAAATGATCTAGGCGTTTTAAAGCTGAACCACAATGGTCAGAAAAGATTGTCACTTGCAAAGCATATGGAATCCTAGAGAGAAAAAAACTCCTACATATTACTGTCCGTGGAAGTTTTGAGCAGTCAGTGGTTTGAGGCAATGAGGATCGAGGCTCTGGAAACATGCTTCGACCTGCTTCCACCATGGGGATGGGATGGTCATGCTGACTGTTGTTTAGTCAGAAGATAGATTGCCTGCGAAATTTACATTCAAGTCTGGGCTAAGAGACTCGCTCAAAGACTTAGGGGTTATTCACTTAGGTGCAAATTCAATCGCCGGATTCTCAAACAGTGGATTCCCATAGCAAATCCACAACTGCCAATTACCCCATTTTTAAGTCGCAGCCACAACAATTTTTAATGTTGTGACTGCAACTATTTTCCATAGTAAAGTCGCGACTGTGACAATGTTCTCATTATAAGGACATGACTGCAACAGTAGCAGTTTATTGTGACTGTCTTTAGCTGGCAAATTCACACCTATATGCAACAATTTGGACTGAATAATCCCCTCAGCCTTTTGTTGCGGAAGTAATGGGTTTTCCCACCAGTAGTCTGAGAATACTAGATTCCAGCTGTTTCTCAAGCATTCTCTTTCCCTTAAGGAAGAGAAATGAAAGACTTCTTGAATTGAGAGTCTGCTGACCACAGCTTGACTAAATTCGAACTGGAAGTGCTACTGACAGCATGAAGTTCTGCAAGCCTGGGCCCATTAGAGATGCATCATAGAGAATGATTTGACTTACTGAATGAGGAGAACCATTGTAAAAGGATCTCCGTAGCAACTCCATCCTAGATGCCTTGTATGTGAGAGTCTGAACATTATTCCATTGCTCTACTGACCCATGAGGACGCTGGAATGGGATGTAGAATGGACTTTAAGGTCATAAAAAAGGGTGTTTAAGGAATCCTACTAACATTTTATTGTTGAGATCCATGAAAGCAGCGCATCTGAAACAGGCAGAGCTGTTTTTGGTTAGCCTGGATGGAGACAACCATGACAGCAGGAGAAGACCATAAATCAATTTAAACCTGTGAAAAGGATATAATTTGCCTTTTGAGTTCAGGTTTTTCCCATTGTAAAACTTAGCTGCAAGAGTTGCTGCACAGCATAAGCAAGGCCTTGCCAAGATCTGAACTCAGGATCTCCTATTTACGAGTGAGGCAGTATACCCAGCTCTGTCACCAGGGCTTGTAACTGCTCGTGAGAGGGAAAAACTAGGAACAATTACTTGACTGCTTAAAGAGGGTTTTATTCCTTACAGATGAGGACTGGGGATTTTAACATCTAGTACCTCAAAAACCGCCTTATTTTAGTTGTCCATCTTTTTAGAGGTATCCTGTGGGGGTTGTTCCTCTTACTCATCCTCAGAGGGGTGAGATGCCTTACATGCGGATTTTAAAGGACCTTCCTCCTTATCTGAGGATAAAGGTAGAATAGGAAGTTCTTCTCTAGAGGCGGTGCCTCTTTTACACTTGGGGCTAAAGACTCTACATCTTGTCCAATATCTTTTCCAATGGAGGAAGCGAACTGATGTAGCACTATCAAGCCTGTTATGGATTAAGTAAGCAAGGCTGCTCAAATTGGCATATCCTCTGATGTTACAGAGGTGTTTGCCAAGGAGGGTGGGGTCAAAGGTGAAAGGGGCCTGACTCTTGAGTTTTTCATTTGGAGAGCATCTGCTGAGTTAGGCTCACATGGGTAATTTTAGAGCCTTTTTTAAGGTTGTATAAACCATTTGCGCACGCAAGTATCTAAAGGCTGTCTTTTTAGGAAACTTTCAGGTGAACCTTCCTTTTAATTTAGCAATATAATGAGATATATATATATATATATATATATATATATATATATATATATATATATATATATATAATAAGCGCTGTACTCTTAGGAACATTTCTAAAACAAACCCAAAATAAACTTTCTTAGGAAAGGGTGTACTGTATCTTTAAGAGTATTAGAAACACTGTAGGAAAAGGCTAGCTTGACTAAGAAGCACTGTTTCTGTAAGAGAATTACTCAGCAGACCCAAAACACACTTTATTAGGGAAGGTGTACTGTATATAAGAAAGGGGTATTAGAATATAATAAAAGATCAATATTCTTACCACAGCCAGTAGAAGGTAGGGGGAACGCTGGAAAAAGAATTAGTCAAGAAGAAGACTGAATTCCTTTCAATACTCACGCCCCAGCCTGGCCAGAAATTCAGAGGAATCTTAGTCTGGATCCCTGCTGACCTTTAGTGAAAGCAGTGGATCAGCAATTACAAGCACAAGAGAGCTGTGTAGCTAACAGCATTCCAGCACAAGAGAGCTGTGTAGCTAACAGTATTCCAGCAAAAGCGAGCTGTGTAGCTAACAGAATTCCAGCCAGAGAGTTCCTGATGCTCTTAAAGAAACAGTTTTTTGTTTTGTTTGTGTTTTCAAATAGTAATCTAAATGATTACTATAGGGGGAAACTTAATTATTTAGTAGGGAGGAGTGAGGGGAGGATAGAGGGGAATTGTTGTATTTACCATATTTGCCAGCATATAAGATGACTAGGCGTATAAGACGACCCCCAACTTTTCCAGTTAAAATATAGAGTTTGGGATTTACTCACCATATAAGACTACCCCTTTTCCAATGCAAATCCTGCTTGGATTGGTCAGCTCTCCCTGCCTGCCCAGCCCTCCCTGTCTCCAAGATTATCAGAGCACCATCACACTGTGCTGCCCCCACAAGCCCTTTCCCACACTGTGCTTCCCCCACAACCCCCTCCCACACTTGATGCCCCCATAACACCCTTCCCATACTTGCTTACCCCAAAACCCCCCTCCTACACTTGCTTCCCCACAACCCCCCCTCCCACACTTGCTGCCTCTACAACCCCCCACACTTGCTTCCCCCACAAACCCCCTCCTACTCTTGCTGCCCCCACAAACCCCCCTCCTACACTTACTTCCCACACAACTCCCCTCCTACAGTTGCCAGGGGAGGAATGCTGTAGCGCTCAGCACAGTCAGCTGGCAACGGAGAAGCTAGGTAAGGAGAGTGACACCCGGTGTATAAGACGGCCCCCAACTTTTCAGATGATTTTCGGGGGTTAAAAAGTCATCTTATACACCGGCAAATAAGGTACCCCTCTCAAACAATCTACACACTGGTCAGCACACTGTACTCTATCTCATGCTGGAGGAATGACAGGATAAAGCTGTTAAGCCCATCCATCTGAATACTCAGATCCAGTGGTAAGGATCATTGAGTGGAGAATCCCACATAGGGGGCTCACTCATAAATTTCAGAATTGGTGGTCTGACTTCAGGTGTCACCCCTGGTGTCAGTGCTAATCACTGACCAAAATAATCCTTGCATCAAACCTCACTAGAGCTATCTGTTCTGAGAATATTCCTGTGCAGAGGACACAGAAAAAACTGAAGTGGGAATGGGAAGAGGGAGGGATAAAAGGGAAGTGGAACGATTTAGTCAGATCCTTGCAGTGTCCTACTTTCTGGTGGGAGGCACCTTTTACCTAGTGTTCCTCTGTCCCCATGACATAAGAGAATTTTTTTTAATGCATTTTTTGTTGCATCAAAAAAAATTTCAATCCCGTAAATATAAGCTTCATAAATATTTCTATTGTGTATATAAGAACTAACAGACAGGAATGTGTGCAAATGTTTGAATAATTATCTGAAAAAATGAAGAAGCTCTACCTTTGTTGGTGAAACATACACAACCACACCATCATGGCCTTGACTCAAGACCTTCTCCATACAGTAGTACGATGCATATGTTTTTCCTGAAGAAGTAGGTGCAACAATAACCGCAGATTCGTTATTGTCAACAATGTCAAGTAGTTTTCGCTGTTGGTAAACAATAAAAGCAACAACATATACTGACATTGATAAATAGAGCAATGCATTCCATTACCATACATTATCATTGAATGAAAAGAATTAATACTGTATTGGATGTTTATAGACTATGTTGATTCTATTGTGATCATAAATCCAGAATTATTTATCTATATACAGACAAGTCACCAAACAAATACAGTTATTTTATGCATCAAGGCCCTGAGATTTCCAATTCAGCAAAGTGCGAACTCACCTTGCGATCCTTCGATTTACCTCGCCAAAACTGTTACGCGCTCGCTTCTCTCCTACACGTGGACATCACCGAACACTTTAAAGGTATTCCAGTCTTGGTGAGGCAACTCGAGTGGTTGCGAGGTGAGGCGAAGTACCTTTAAAGCTTTCGGTGATGTCCGCGTGTAGGAGAGAAGCGAGCGCATAAAAGTTTTGGCGAGGTGAATCGAAGGATCACAAGGTGAGTTCGCACTTTGTTGAATTAACCCCCCAGATGTCCTGCAAGGTTCAGTAATTAGGCCAAAGGTACTCTTTGAATTGTTTTCTCAAAAATTATAATCTGTAATGCACATGTCTTGTGTTAACTCTTTTTGCACTATGAAAAGCAAGGTTAATATTTATATCCCGATATGTATTTTTTCACATTCATTCATGTATTGAGGCTACATCAACAAAAGGATCATCATTAATGAAGGATCAAATTCTGCAAGCGTTACAGTATCATTTTCTCAAGTTGTGGGAAAGATCAAACTAACCTACCTCTAACATGATGTTCAAGAAATGTCTGCCCATAAGCTATACTTAAACATCTTATTGCCATATCAAACTGCCTTGCAAGTGTCTGTTTCAAATGTTAAAACATATGGCAACAGTCCTTGTACTTTAGCAACAACTGAAAGGGCTACAAGTAGTACAGTGATACACAGTATAGCAACATATTTTAAGTAAAAGTTATCCAGCATTGTTTATCAAAGGAACTATCCCTTTACCTGCCATGTATCTGGTATAAAGTGATGAACTCTTGGATCAGGATCTAACCTTTCCTCTCTTAATAAATAAGGACCCATATATTGCAACTGAAAACGAGCTGGACTAACTCCCACTGAACACTCTGTTTTCTTCTTTGAATCTCCAACACTTATATCCTGTAATTACATAACCTTTATGTTTAATGAGACAATTTATTACATTGCATTGTGCTAAAAGGTACTTATATTACACATCAATATGAAATTTAGTAAACTAGAAGAACTACTGTATTTTTCAGACTATAAGACACACTTTTTTTAATGGTAGAAACATTGTTGGTATGTCTTATAGTCCAAAGGTTCCCCCCCCCACAGTTACCAGTCTGAAGTTGTGCTGTATTACTTGTCCCACTGCCCACCTTGCCCACATCAATAACTTTCCCTCCTGCCCCCCCCCCCCCCCCCCCCCCCCCCCCCCACATCGACTACTTAACCCTGCACTTCTGATGCCCTACCACAACAGATATCACCAGTGCACATCAGACAGCATGCCGGTGAAATCTTCAGACTGAGTAACTGAGGAAGAGCTGGCTTCTGAAGGTCAGATGGGAGCTCACCTGTTGTAAGTGTGTGTGGTGTCTGTGTGTTATGATAAAATAAAAGCCACAAAAAATATATGTCAAATCAAACAAAAGTCATATAACTGCTAATGATTTGTTATTTTTGTGATGTATGTTAACAAGGTACATTTGCATATTGCAAGTCTTTTTTTCTTAGCTAGCTAAACATCCTCACTTAAGAGTAGCAAAATTTATTAAACTCGGAAAAGTTGTTTTCGCTTTTCAGAGTTTAATAATTCGGGAGAACAGTCTGAAATTTCTCGCGGTAAGTATCGTCAGATTTTCTTCGATCGATACTTGCCGTGAGAAACTTTTTTTATTGAATATATCCATGAAAAGGTAGCTATACAGTATGACTACCCTTTACATGGATATATTCAATAAAAAAAAGTTTCTCGTGGCAAGTATCAATTAAAGCAAATCTTTTAATATTTACTGCCAGAAATTTCAGACTGTTCTCCCGATTAAACTCAGAAAAGTCGAAACGGCTTTTCCGAGTTTAATACATTTCGCCCATCATGTGTTATTATTATATGCATATGTGTGCATGTGTATACCAATGTATGTGCATGTGTGAAGAGTTTGAGTTCATTTGTGTGTTTGAGAGTGTTTTTTCCCCTAATAATATTTTCTGAAAAATGTGATACATCTGCCAGAAATTCTCCTTATTATGAATTGTCCTTTGTGAATGTGATTAGAAGGTAATGAAGACAACCATACATACTACTAAAAATTATGGATTGTCAAAAATAAGATGACAGATTATAGTTCACAAGTATTAATATACTACTTACCTTGGTGGATGATAATGAACATACCAGATTTTCAAATCCCAGATATTTTAGGCATTTTTCTATTGTCTGTTTATCATTCAAGCTTAGCATCTCCTTATACTTGTTTAGAAGTAACTGTATCTTCTTCATGATTTCCACAGCAACATTAAGATCCCTTTCTGTAAAACAAAATAATAAATGTCAAAAGAAAGGAATGTTACAAAATGATCCTTCTAATAGAAACATTTGCCAACAAAAAGGCCATTTTGAAAGAAAGAAATGAAAGGTCTACCGATCGTAGAGGTTCAAAAGGCAAATGCTGTAGGGCTCAAAGCAGAGCACCCTACACAAAGGTCTGAATCTCTGTAATGAAAGCAAGCTTCCACTGGAAGAAAATTGACAAGATAGAAATCTGCATCTTGATGACGGACACCTGAAGTCCCTTGTCTAATCCCTCTTGAAGGAAGCATGGATGGTGAAAAGCTCAATAGTTGTGCCTCTGAGAGACAGAACTAAGGAACCTAATGAGAAACTGAGGAAATCCACTTGGGTATTGTCTACCCCTTAGATGTGGATCATGCAGATAACTGAACTAGGTGTAGTTCTGCCCATGTAAAAATCCTCTCTGCCTCCTGCATGAGCATCTTGCTTCTAGTTCTTCATTGATGGTGTAGATACTATGGTAGCATTGTCTGACTGGATGTGGATGCTGTGTCCCTGAATCTGTACTTTCAGATAGAGGAGCCCTCCAAATCACTCTGAGCTCTAGGACATTAACAGGGAGGCATGACTCTTCTGCGGACCAAACTCGCTGGACCAACTGATTTTGAAAAACTGCTCCCCAACTGAAGAGGCTGGTATCTGTGATTATAACTGACCAGCAAGGTAGAAAATTTGATATCGAATTTTTCAATCGATATTATGGATTTTCCATAGAAATAAAAACATTGAAAAGTTTCGATTGAATTTTCGATAGCGGAATATCAGGAAAAAATCCAATATCGCGATATTGGTAAAACCGATATTGTGATATTGGCAAACATTACTCGATATCGGAAAAATGTATCGATATCAGTATTTTTTATTTTATTAAATTACTCCATTGGAGTGGATGAAAGGTCAAATGAAAAACTTAGAAACCTCTGAAGATCTCTCCTTATGGGATGTGTAGATATATATTTACAGTGGGGAAAAAAAGTATTTAGTCAGTCACCAATAGTGCAAGTTCCAC
>WMED01018491.1:0-12693 GCA_019650415.1 Pipa parva | reverse complement strand
AAGTTAACAAAAATGAGGTCTGAGACCATCTGAAAAAAGAATTTATAATTTTTACAAAAATATACTTGCCTTAAAAATTAATTGTTTTGCCAGTCACTTGCATGTGCAACTGAATGTTATTGAGTTATTGACTCACCATTTATAATATATTATTGATTTATTGCTTTGTAACTCTGTATTAAGCTTTCGATTTGGTTGTTGCCAGTTGTCTAGATTTGTAACTGGATGATTGGCTTTATAACTGGGAAGATACTAGGTACTAATCACAAGCCATACCAAACATGTTTCCTCTTCTATTAGTCAATTTCTAAAACATGACTGTTTGTAATGCTAACAAATCATTCTAAAAATCACAGGTTGGCATAATTTATAATGCAACATTCTGGGCAAAATGTATTCAAATCGGAAAGACCGCTCTGGGTCTTTTCGAGGTTACCGAGTCAAATCTCTGCAAGATTTTTTTTCGAGTTTTTTTACATTTTCAATGGAAAGTTAGCCTTACTTTACATTAGTAGCATGGCTACCTTTCCATTGAAAAAATTTGAAAAATTGAGATTTAAAAACTCTATATTGAAAAAAAAATCTCATAAGAACAATGCGAGATTTCAAATGGTAAACTCAGAAAGACCGAACGCTGTCTTTCAGAGTTTAATACATTTCTCCCTTAGACTCAGTCCCCTATTAAATTTAGTACAGCCAGAGGTTTTCCTCATAGGGAAAAATGAAACCCATTTAATTATGGCCATTGGGTAAAAAGCAGAACATTGGTACATTCCCACTGGAACTGGGTACTTTGCAGTGAACTGTTTAATTGCTTTTGCTAGTGTGATCTTATAGGCAAATTCTATATATATATATATACAGTAAAAACAGGATCCTACAACCACTCCATTTTAGCTAGCATTTCAAATTAGAAATATATTTTCCATGAAATGGGATTGTAAGAGAACTTTCTCAACAAATTAATTCTGGACACCACACAGCACAGGCCCAATTAATAGGGGTGCTGATTCTTAGCAAATCAAAATCAGTTTTATTTCACAGAATCATGTGACTGTGTATTGTGCAAATCAATCTATATTTGGAAATTCCTTCTTTTACCACCTTTTTTATTTAATGGATACGCAAATTAACACACTACACCAGAGAGTCACAGCTTTCTTTAAAAATCCAAAATAAAAAAATAGGGGGAGGGGTAGATGAAAGGAAAGCTGTAACCCGCACTCACAACCAAGTAAAGAATTAAAAGAAATTATTATTTATTAAGTACATTAAAATTGCTAAAAAGTAAAGCCAACAGAAACAATCAATGAAAAAAGGCCTTTGCTGAAAGCACTTATCTGTCTTATCACGTAGATAAGTGGTTTCAGCAAAGGCCTTTTGTAATTGATTGTTGTCTGTGTTGGCTTCACTTTTTAGCAATTTTAATGCACTTAATAAAGAATAATTTCTTTTAATTCTTTACTTGGTTGTGAGTGCGGGTAAAAGCTTCCCTTTCTTCTACCCCCCTCCCCCCATTTTTTTTTTTGGGGCTTGTTAAATTGTTTACCCAGCACCCACCCATTATTACATTTTAAGTGCATTTGGGAGAGTAGCGGTATGTTTTTCTTTCCCTTCCCTGTTTCCCTCAGTATATGAAATAGCTTTATTTAAAATACTGTTGAACAATTCATGTTCAAAATTATCTGTCTGCACATCACACAATGTTATAACTGGAAACATTCACGATTGCACCCTACCACCATTCCTTAACCACTGATGATGGGACAAGCGTTAGCAGGGTAGTCAAACACTCACCAAGCTTGAGTCCTTGCCAAAGTAATATTGAAAAATGCTCTAAGCATCTAACCAAAGCTTGAGTTTACCAGCAGACAGGCAATCCCCTCATACCGTCACAACAACATCATAAGCATTACCCCGAACACTTTTAAAATGGACTTTCATGCAACATACAAAATTACTCATTTATCTCTCAATTTAAAAAACAAACAAACAATAAACTAGTGTTGTGGGAGAGGAAGGGTGGAAGTATCACACTGCCCTGATCAACTATCCCCACCACTGTTTCTGCTTTTCCTTGGTCTCTGGACTCCCTCCCCTTCCCCTCTCCAGGGGGGGGTAAAGTCTTAATTGTTGCATATAGGTGCGAATTCACCAGATAAAGACAGTCGCAATAGGCTGCTACTGTCCTAGTCGTGTCTTTATAATGATAATATTGTCGCAGTTGCGACTTTATTATGGGAAAATTGTCACAATCTTAACATTAAAAATTGTCATGACTTTACAATGGGGAAATTGTCGCGGATTTATTATGGGAATCTGCACCCAATTCAACAGTCGAATTTGCACCTTAGTGAATAACCCCCCCCCCCGTCGTCCCACAGCTCAGTGCACAACAATCATCCTTTATATTGATTTTGTTTTTATTATGGGGGTGTTTTTTATTCTTATTTTTTTACAATGACTGGAATCATAATTTCATTTATTTTTGGGTCATCATTAATAAATATTTTTGATCTCCTGTATACTTACATATATTTAATTAATTATATTCTATGTTAGTATAGATGCTTTGAAATAAAATACATAGCAACAACATCAACATTTGACTTCACCCGTGTTACTTGATGCACTTCTATAAACATAGAGAAAAAGTTTTTGTTACTATGGTAATCCCACAAATGCACTTTGCAAAAGATTTATATATTTCAAACCTTTTTTTTTTTTAGCTATGATTTACAACTGAAGTATGTGCTAACCTTTTGTTTTATAAATTAGTATACTTTCAGAAATTACCTTCCACCATCAGTGGTCACATCTCAGAAAATTAATTTACGAATAAAAAATTAATTATATTGCAGGGCTTATGCCTACACCTGCAGATTCTATAATATATTACAGACCTCTGTAGGAGACCCATTACATGTCACATTAGAATCATGCTTCACAGCATTTGCCTTAGATTCTTCATCATGGTCCACTTATCATTCCAGCAGGGAAATGCATAAAGTGTTACTGTCCTTAAGACCTTTAAGAAGAATTATTAAATCTACAACATAAATTTTAACAGACTAAGCATTCTAACGATATAGAATAATCTTAATATTTTAGTAAGTAATACTGAGCCAAATGCATTTCCAATGTAATATCAGCCCCTAATTGTGCATTTGTCTCACACTCAAATATATTCATGCTGGGGTGGAAATCCTACAGTATTCATGTTGGAAATTGAGATTTAGAAAATCATGTAGGTGATCAACAGATAAACGAAGTATAATTATCTTAACTGTTGCAGATATGTGCTTAAATAAATCATCTACATACAGTGAATGCTAACAAAAACCTTTTAAAAAAGAAAAATCTAAAATATAGAAAAAATGGGATTGCACAGATTACAGATTAGCCTTGCACACTGCATTGCATTTAAATACTTAAAGTGTATAGAGTTTGCTGTCTAATAAACTAGTTATCCTAACCTTTATAATAAAAAATGTTGAATGGCTAATGATGTAATAAACAGCTTGGGTTTTCACATTTTGTGAACAAATTTAAATAGATGTGATTACCCTTTATAAATATCTCATAATGTTTATCGAATGAGTATAAATTTGACAAACACTTTGGGCTCAATATGCAGTTATGTATGTACTATAATCTTTACCACTAAATATTGTGTGATTTTTGTGCATTTCTCAATAAAAAGGGAATGCTTTCCTAATGGCATCACAGCCAAGCAACATGGTTTCTTTCCTGTTGTCAGTATTGAGGGCTGCTGGGAATCTTACCTGCTGGCTCCTATAAAATGTTAATTTGAATGTTATCATTCAGTTAGCCAATGAAAGGTATCACCTATACTCTACTTGTCTCTGCTTTGAATGTGCTGGGACATTTTCTGTTCTATAATCTTATGAGGTCATTATAAGGCACCTTTAACTTATTTCTGTTTTTGTCACTATGTAGAATTTAACATATATGGGGGTTATTCATCAAAGTCCGAACCGTTGCGTATATGTCCATATTCACATCCTTCATTTATTCAACAATCTCTGCGATCTGATGAATTCTGATGCTTACTCCAGTCACGGACTTACGGACCTCTTCTCATCAATTTGCGTGCGTGTGCACAGGTAATTAGGCTATGTGACGGAGTCTGTTGAAGGAGCGGATTCTGCAGTGCGTACTGATCCTAATTCACCTGTTTGCCTTTGCTACAAAAAGTGGCGAATTGAGGGGTTTGATGGCAGGGGTCCAGTGTTACGTAAGGTGACTTTTCATTCAAAAGTAACAATGGTGACCGCGACTAAATTAATCTACTACTAAACATGAACTAGGCACAAGGTACATATAAAAATAAGTATATTTCACTTATATTCAGTTAGTGGGATATGATAAGACTGACGTCACTGCCCTTCACTGGAGGAATTCTCACTCCGCATGATTTCTCATCCTACTATAGTACAACTGGCTACAACGCACAATGCATGCGATGGCATCTGCCGCTCTTTGCTGCTTCATGAATAAAGAGAAGTGAATTTGCATCTTCTTAGTCATATTGATGTGAACAGATGCAGAGTCACTATGCAAGGTGAATTTGGACTTTGATGAATAATCCCGTTTACAGGCTAATATGACAAAAATTTGTCATTCCTGATATTCAGCATTGATTTATGAAATTCAGATGTTGCCAAGCAATCTCCTCCTTTATTGAAGTGGTAAATCCAACTTAGACAATTGGTTGTGGATATATTATATTTTAAACTTTGGCATTGTTCCAGACACAAATACCTGTTGCGTATAAACATTGGTTTGGAAAGTACAATCTGAAAATGGTTATTAAAGTGGCGAAAACATTGTGTCTAAAGAGTTGTAGTCAATCAATGTTACTCTGAACATTCTACAGTTATAAATGGCATAACTCAGGACACAGTATCTGTGTTTTCACTTTGCACATGACTATACAGTGAAATAAAGCATATGGGCAAAATTTACTAAAATTGAAAAGTATTATACTTCTTGACCTTTTCGCCCGAATTTTGGCTGAAAACAGTCAAAAAAAGGGTGAAACAAATACTTTTCAAGTTTAGTAAATTTCCCCATAAAGCTGATTAACTTATATTAATATATATATGATCCTTTTTATAAATATTGTGATAAGCTGCTAACTTTCAGAAAAACACAAAAGACATGCAGCCATCTTTTATGACTGGAAAAATGTTTAAAGGAGAAACTATATCCTGAAATACATGTAATCTAATGTACCTTATGTATAGGGCTTACTATGGCAGTTTAGGATGATCCAGCCCTATGGCACTAATGATCTGTGCCCCCAAAGTTGTAACTGGAGGCTGACATCTTTATAATCTTAGCCGGCCTTCACTCTTAACCACTGGCTCAACACATCTTAGGGACTGAGGAAAAATAGTATTTAAAAAATACAGGTTAAGACTGTCAAAAATATATAACGTTGACTCATCAAAGCCATAAAGAACAGTGTGTTAGTGTTTGATCCTCTTTTAATCTGTACTAAAATTTAAATCAAGGAAAAGAACAAAGTATCTATGGTTCTATGTCTTTCCTTCATCCATATAAAAGAATATATTAAACCATACATGCTGCAGGACTCTGCACCAATAAATTGTTATACTTGCAAAACACTTTGCTTAAAATTCATGCAGTGCACAGTTAAAGTAATTAATTATTAACATTTTAGCAAAGAGATTGTATATATGTTAAAGGATAAACTTGTTAGCACATTCTTCCAGAACTGAGCTGCTATACAATATACAAGTTTCCTGCCCTGTAATCATGTTAACAACAAAACACACATTAAATAGGAGGAACAGACCACCCCTTTAATATAGAACATTTGGCAATATTGTGTGTTGTAAGTATATCCTTACATAACTTTTGTTTGCAGGAAGAAATACATGTTAAAGGGATAGGTTAGTCAACTTATAGTTTAAAAAGGGATGAACTGGGATCCTCAGCTATATGCAATATAACAGTTTTGACCCTTGTATGACTAATAAAGTAATCTCCTGAAAACTGATTAATTGTAAATATCAATTTAAGAGAAAAAGCATTTTACTTTCTGCCATCCAAGTGGTAAAATACTTTATTTCTCAATGTTATAGATTTTACATTCTGTGTTCAGGTTCCCATAATTCTTTAAAGCACCAATTAAAGTCAAGGAGACAAGCTGAGCTGGTAAGGTTCTCTCCAGTGCTTTATAAAATACTTTTACCCCAGTCCCCTTCCACACAGTAAAATCCTCAGATTTAACTGCAGTTTATGGAAAATGCAGTAAGTGATGTTTTAATAGATTTTCACAAGCCCTTTAACAAACACAGTATATTTTAAATGAAATATTGCTTTGTGTGCACAGCTGGACTGCTACATTTGAACTCAGTTACCTTATATGGAACTATGTGGCATGCACTGTCATGCAGCCTCTGCATTTTATAGTATGCAGCCAGTTTTAAAGGGATTTTTTCACACTATCCTTTTAACACCAAACATTTATAAATTCTCCATGTTGGGCTGATAGGAAATTGGTTTTGCTGTTGATTGCATGGGTGCTTATTAAGCAGATTTATTTGCATAATATATCACAGTTTATATGTACACAATCCTGCAGCATGTGTAGTTTAGTATGAATCATTTCATTGAACCGTTCTAAGTTTCATTATACATTAGAAGTGACCCAAACACTAATGCACATTTGCTTAATCCATTAGTAGAATTAAATTATCAGTGTAACAGTCTTACACTGAGTTTCTAGTCAGCCTATTCTTCCTCAGTTCCTAAGAAGTGCACACTGAGCATGTGTTGAGCCAGTGGTTAAGAGTGAAGGCCGGCTAAGATTATAAAGATGTCAGCCTCCAGTTACAACTTTTGGGGGCACAGATCATTAGTGCTATAGGGCTGGATTGTCCTAAACTGGCATAGTAAGCTCTATACATATGGTACATTGTTACAAGATTAAATGTATTTCAGGCGATAGTTCTCATTTAATCAGCAGTGAAAATGTAAAAAGAATGCTTAAAAAGAATTTTGGATAGTTATTTATATTTGGGGTAATTTAAATCAGGAGATAGTTAATAGCATGATAATCCAGTCTGATTATTTTCCATGCTACAGCAATTTTAACTGAAACTTTATTTTTTGTTTCTGTCTAAGCTACAAGGATAAATTTGCTTACATTTCATAGTTTGAACTTGATGGACTTGTGTCTTTTTGCGCCCTTACTGACAATAATTCTCAAAATAACTAAAGTACAATAGCATAACTTTATTTGTCATTTAAAACAGGCAACAAATGATTGTGTTCATGGTGGCCCAGAAGCTGACATACCACTGTTCAGACAGGATACATTAATCAGTACTTCCCTTAGGTGCTATGAATAAAAGCCTCAGCATGAAATCTGACAGTTCAACAACTTATATATGATTGTAAATATGTAGCGTTATAATGTCCATTGTACAACATAATCTATGTACTAAAATAGATCAGTTTATTTAAAGACACTTTCTAAAAGTTCATTCAAATATACATATACTGTATGGACATAATATAATGTGATTCTTCACAAATGCTCAGCAAATATAATAACATTTTATCTGGCAAAATTATAAAAAGACAGTATTAATGGTAATTTATTATGGGAAAAAAATGGGAAAATTGTTCAATAATGCATTATCAGTATCATCGTTTGATGAATGCCCATGTCTACATAATCAAACTAAGAAAAAAATCTCAGATTTTATCTAAAAAACATATCCCTTAGTTTGTACTGCCACAGGACACTTTACTCAATCCAAAGGCTGTGGCAGTATTTGGCTGTATTTATAGATCATTTTTTAATGATAACCATGGGACTGCACTGATTTAAAAGTCATTCATAAATCAATCAATAAAGTAAACATACTCAAATAAATTAGTATTTAAGGTAAAACCTCTGTTAAACACAAATGTAATTAAAACTTGATACAAGAACATGTTGTTCCACAACATGATAGTCTAAAGAATATGTCTGGGCTTAAAAGTTATGTTTCTTGACCTCACGGTTCTTACAGGGAGAACCTCTAGAGGAAAGCAAACATATACAAGCTGTTCAAACAGCTGTTGTCTCTGAAGAAAGATAACCATATCATACAAACAGAAAAGCAAGCAGCAATTGGAACAGGCTGTTAAAGGTAATTTCAAGAAAAAAATGGAAAGTGATTATAAATCATACCAATTCATTCAATGTCACCCTTTCTATACCAGGTGAACACAAAGAGGGGTATTCACGATTGTGCGAAGTGAGCTCCGAATCCTTCAGCTCACTTCGCACAGACTGATATGCGCTCGCTGTTGTCCTGCATGCGGAAATCAGCGAGTGCTTTAAAGGGATTCCAGTCTCAGCGAGGTGACTCATTTGTTCTCGCATAGACCGGAATCCCTATAAAGTGCTCGCTGATGTCCACATGCAGGACATCAGCGAGTGCATAACACCATGTGCGAAGTGAGCTGAAGGATTCAGAGCTCACTTCACACAATTGTGAATTCCCCCCAAAGTCTTTATCACGATGAATGTGATGCAAAAGCCAATAGCTGGACATCAGAATTATACAATTTTTCATTTCTTTCTCAAAAGAAAATGACATGCTAGAATATGTATTTCACAAATATAGTGATGTTGAACCTTTTGTACCATGTTTCACTTGCAGACATTTTTCTAGTGTGCAGTAAAGGAATGAGTTGGCTAAAAATGTTTTAGTTATGCTAAGAAGCTTTAATTAGTCCTGTCATTTACTTGGCCCTAAAATACATTTAATTGTCTTTTAAGAGCTACAATATTTAGCGAGAGAAATGTTTAACCTGTGAGATACACATTGTGATGTACTGTATGTTACATATCTTTTGTTAAACAGGGAAAGAGAGAATTGTGTCACCAATGAATGTATTATATATTCTATCGATTTTCGATAATTAATTTTTAAAATACTGTGATTTTGTTTGTTCTGCTTCAGGTACCCCTATCTCTCTTACCCGTCTTGGTAAATCTATTTAGCCATTTAGAGCCAGTTGTGCCATGAATGTAATCAAAGGTAAAATGGAGCTTTTATTATGAACTTGCTTTGAGATTGTCCCTCCTCTTTTTAACCAGCCATAAAGTCAGACATGGATTCAGTGACAGAAACAGTGACAACTTTACGAGTAACAGAAAGTACACCTTCACACTAAAGAGACTATTTGAGTTATTTGTCAAAGAATGATACTTTGCATAGCAAACTGTCATTGTGGCGGTGCTCACTTAGTAGTTTCTGATCTTTTATATATTCACAGCTACATACAGACAATGAGCATGCATTATCATGAGATGTCACCATTGTGTATTATATTAGTCACTGGTAATGTCACTGTAGACTAGTAAAATACATTGCAATTGTTTTTACATTTTCAAATTTCATGTAATGCTGGCTTTTGGTTGCCACATTTTTAAACCATTTTGAGTGAAAAGGCACTAGAGTACTATTAGAAAGCCTTCCTTAAGCCTCACCATGTTGCCACCTTTGTTTGCCCAAGTCAAATCCATTTATTAAAGCGGAGCTATAGTGTTGATAAAACTGAAATATTTAAAGAAGGAAAGTAAATATATTGTAAAATAATTGATAAAGTAAATTGTCTATACAGTAATAGAATACATTACAGTTAGAAATATTAAAAACATTAATATTTGTGCTAATTATATTTGCCTCAATTAATATATACATTTGGTAAGTTAAACAACTTACAATTAAAAGCAAACATTGTGTGACAAGCAAAGTAGATTATGGAAGAAATAAATATAATATACTTACTTCCTAATAATCATACCATCATGTCCAACTACCTGAAGGAATACAAAAAATTTGGCATATATTTTCTTAAATTTCACTGATCTGTTTCCAGGCAATAAAATTAATGTAAAGACTTTTCAAATTTATTTGTTGGAAATTATTCTTATAGAACATTTTTAATAAAAGGTGTAGGAAACGCTAATCATTATGTATAGCAGATTATCAAAACCCAAGAACTGGTCCATTAGATGAATGTTTTGTACAAGAAATGCTTCATCTGCAAGATAATTTCCATTCAAAAAAATTTAGGTCAGATGTAGGTCATTGGGAAGTGGAATTTATGCTTTTCTGAGATGTTTGCTAATGTTGAGAAGCTTTTAATGAGGATTACTCTGAAAAATTCTTCGTTTTTGAAAAAATGTAAATGGTTTTGTATGGGTTATATTACTAAATAAAACATATAATACAATGGCATGCCTTGGGTGGTATGCAAAATACAATATAAAAATATAGATAAACATTTTAAATTGGGTTCCTTTGCCTGTTATAGCCCAGTCTTAAGGGTGAAATTTATAAAGCTCGAGAGAGAGAGAGATCGGGCACCCATATTTTTACATCAATAAAACTTGAGAAGGTCGAATCAACTTTCTCAAGCTTTATAAATTTTACCCTAATTAAAGTAATCACTCATCTATCACACCTAAACTCAGAAAACACCCACAAACAGAATAGGAAAAGTCATCTACAGTGTGAGTTTTAGTAATCTGTATTAGGGAAAGGCAGATAACCCAAGATAAAATTAACCATCAAGCCTCCAGGCATTCCACAAAAGATTCTGATGCCAAAAAAATCTTCCAGTGCTTGGTATAGTAATCCCATGCAGTTTCCTTGCCAATAGATATTATATTCAGATGTAGCAGAATTGACATTGTCATTTAACACTTTGCACAAGCATTATATCTGCATTTTAGCAACACAAGTTAATTGAACTCAAAATACAGCAAGTCTAGAAGTTTACCAGATAAAACCACTGTGATCACATTGTGATATTTTGATGAAGTATGTCAAATTATAAATTCAATTTTTCTGCCATTAAAAAAAAAAATCACCCGCTTCATCTAAACGTACCTGCCAAAAACACAGTGTTGCAGTTGAAAACATAATAAATAACCCGCAGAGCGAATATAATGGGAATGGCAGTCAATTGTGATGGTAGTGAGCCAGGAAACTTGGCATTGAGTGGATAATGAAATACAGTATATTAACAAAGGTTGCAAACATGTATTGTTCTGTTAAAAGCACAGTTAAAGTGCTTTATAGGCCCTAAAAAACACAGGCAAAATTGGGTTGCTGAATTCTAACTGGGTCCAGTCCCAAGGACGATCTGATGACTTCATTCATAAAATTCCACGAGGTTTAGTTAACATTAATAATTAAGTCACTTGGTTCAATGCTTGGATCATTTTAAGCACTTGCATAAACACAGAAATCAGGGGGCACTATAAATGTGATCAAAAAATAGTCCAAAATAAAGTCCAAAACGTGTTGTCCAAGGTTATTAAAATTTTTTTACATTTTTTTAAATTTTTGATTGCAGTTTTCTCAGTTGTGAAGTGTGCTTCAACACCTCTTATACAGTGGAAAGAATGACAAAATCTGGGAGAAAGTGCAGAAAATGGCACTAAGTGCCTTATCAACAATAACTGATAAATAAATACAACCCAAACGTGCCAATGGGAGAGGTGAACTGAAGCTGTGTACACCCAAAATCGTGAGATAAATTCAACCAAACTGCTCACCAGAAATAAAATGAATGAGAGCCTTAAGCTGACAGACACTGGGTACAATACCACGATCAGGATATTGCTTTCAAGCAGGCTTATGTCACCAACAGGTACAAACGACCATCGCTTTCAAAATCCATGCAGCCGATACAGTCAAATTTAAAAAAAGTGAATACATTTTTATTGAGAGAAAAATATGTAGATAAAACGTTCCAATCATTCAAAAACCAAATAAAAATACACTGTTGAAATATGTATTATAAACTTGTTGCTGCAAAACAGGATCAATCAATACAGCCAAGAAAAAATCAGTGTATAAAAAACAAACTATACCTCTCTACGCGTTTCGCATATACTGCTTCATCAGGAGGGTATGTCTAAGTGTGTGTTTGTTAATCCAAATGCCGGTTTTTAAATGCTCCGGTATAATTACATGAAACCGGAAGTGACCTGATGTTTACGTCACTTCCGGCTAGACAAGCCAGTCTATACACTTGGAGGACTGAAATAGTACTTGGATCCACCTTGAAACGCAAATGTGTTTCATTCTGAAAGGGTCAAATACAGGGATTCAATTTAATATGTATCCGGAAGTGACCTAATAACGCGTCACTTCCTTTCCGGCCGCTGGCAAGGGGTACAAAACCCTTTCCAAGGAGTTGGGCCTACCTGTCTCCACTGTTGGGAGCATCATCCGGAAGTGGAAGGCTTATGGAACTACTGTTAGCCTTCCACGGCCTGGACAGCCTTTGAAAGTTTCCCCCCGTGCCGAGGCCAGGCTTGTCCGAAGAGTCAAGGTTAACCCAAGGACAACAAGGAAGGAGCTCCGGGAAGATCTCATGGCAGTGGGGACATTGGTTTCAGTCAATACCATAAGTAACGTACTCCACTGCAATGGTCTCCGTTCCAGACGAGCCCGTAAGGTACCTTTACTTTCAAAGCGTCATGTCAAGGCTCGTTAACAGTTTGCTCATGATCACTTGGAGGACTCTGAGACAGACTGGTTCAAGGTTCTCCGGTCTGATGAGACCAAGATCGAGATCTTTGGTGCCAACCACACACTTGACGTTTGGAGACTGGATGGC
>WMED01018490.1:0-12694 GCA_019650415.1 Pipa parva | reverse complement strand
TGTTTTTATTTACGATTTACACAACGTGCCAACTTTTCTGATTTTGGGGTTTGTATCTTGTTCTGAATTCTTTAGACCTGGATATGTTGATCCCTTTGGGCTTCATACTAGTTACTCTTTCTGCCTGCTCACGTTAGTTTCCTCCCTCCATCTATTGATAGCTTCAGGCGAAGTGATAAAGACAGAGTTCCCATTACACAGCACTTTGAGTTTTGCCAGTTATTTCAATGAACATTGCAACTGAGCATCTCCGAGTCACTCTTTAATACTGGTGAATAAGGCCCTCTGTTTCTGTAGCATAGGTGAGTAGTCAGAGAGTAGCAAAATGGTAGCATTTTCCATTTTAATTGCCTCTGGTTTTCTAGCTGCTGATAGCACTGAATCTCTCTCCCTATAATCAAGGAATTTCTCCAACATCTTATGTGGGTTGGAGCCTGGTGGTGGTGGACGAGAGGGAGAGAATGGTTGTGTCCCCCGAAATATTTCTGCAGCCATTATAAATATGGTCGGTTGACTACCCTCCACCCTCTCAGGCAACCCATTGATACAGATATTTTTTCAGTGTCCTCTGCTTTAGATATAGCTCATTATTAGCTGGGTTTGCATTGCCCTAATTTCTGCTAACACTGGTTGGACCGTATCCTCCTTTGCAAAGATTCTATTTTCGGTTTTCTTAGTACCCTCTCACATGACTTGGAGGTCCTGCCTTCTGTAAGGATATGTCAATTTATATTCCTTCAAAATTGTCCATTAGGCTGGAGTGGTCTGATAAGAGAAGTTGTATAATATCTTGCAATGTCGTTGTTGTAGCCTTTCTGGTTCTGATTCTGGTATAGGAGGTAAGGCTGGCCCAAGTTGGCAAAGAGTCGCACGAACCACTGTTTGAGGCAGATTTTATTACTGTGCTGACCCATTTGGACTCTGGTATGACTATGGTGTGCTCTGTGTTCCAGATAGGTTGGATTGTCCTGTATAGCAGCGCAGCTGTTCGATATTTAAACTGAGAGGAGTTGGGAGGAGTTGTAATGCACAGACCTCTGTACAATGTGTGTGTTCACACTGCCATCTTGGACACACCCTCATTTTCTTTTATTATTAGCAGTTTAATGAACTTGTGTTTAGTCTATCTTTACTAAGGTTGCCACTCATATGGAAGTTTAAGTTAATTGACCACCTAAAACTCCAACCAGAAATGTTAAGGGAATTGGAAACATAGGGAAGGAACTATAAACATTTTTTGGGTTCTGTCCCACAGAATCCAGGACACTTGTAGGATATGCATTAGCTACTGCCCTCCAATTGCTAGAAACAGGAAATTTCCTGCAAAATATAGTGAGAGGAAAGAGATGATTGGGCATTGGTGCCAATACTGGTGTTTGTATACCACTGCATTCATTTATTAGTGGCCCATCCACCCCTGCATAGTTATGCAACAAGAAACCCCCTCACTAAATAAATGCAACTGCAACCCTTGGCCACAGATGTCTATTTATTAGTTAAATGAATGTCACTCATTCTGTTGCGACCTCACTGCAATTAGTTATATGGTGGTCTAACCAGTGTAACAGCAATCACGTTAACATGTAACATGCACATACCAGTAATAGCAAGCTACCAGGATCCAATGTAAACTGATGCATATAAATTTTATTTTAAACAATGATGGCGATTTTTGTAGCCGTTTCTCAGAAGCAGTGAAATCGCATATTGTAAACAAACCCTTAAGAGAGCTGTTATTGGAACACTTGAAAATATCACCAACTAGAATCCAAACAATCCAGGGAAATAGATACCCCCCCAAAAAAACCCCATTATTTTATTACATTGCTTTATAAAGCTGTTGCTAATCACTAGTGCTATCTCAGATTTATCTGTCCAGACAGCAGTCCACATGAAGTAATCATTACATGAGATGCCACCAGTGGAGATTTTGTGGTTGGGAAAGCTATTGCTCTATCCAGAACTTTTTAGATTTAGATTCTCTTCAACAAGCACAGTAATGGGAAAAGAGCAATCACTGCGTGAATGCGTATATATCAAAATCCCACTCGAGAGTTCTTGGTAAAAATGCATTTCAACTATAGTACCCATAAGAGAGTCTTTAAAGCATAAAACTGTGTTTGGATGACTGATTGACAGTGAATGAGGCATTTTTAAATAATAAATTGTTACTAAAATGTGTTTTCCGAATAAAGAAATCAGGAAAATTTGTGTACGGTGCTCATTCACTTAACCAGTTGCTATTTTTATTGCGCGTTGCCAAAGTAAGCGCACAGACTGTCTTGCTTTTTCAGAGTAATCATTTAAATTATGTTCTGTAGGGGAAAAGAATGCTTAATTGAAAAACCCAAACAATGCATCAGGATTCTGAAAAAATAAAAAAAAATCCCACTAGAGACATAGCAGAGATCTTAAATTTGTGACGTTCAGCAGCGTCGAGCAGGATCTAAATAGTGACAAATGTAATATATTGGTCCACGGAGGGGGCCAGATTACCTGTGGGGTGGGCGGAGCTGTTTCTGCAGCCTCTCTGTATACTTAAGGTTCCTTCTAAGCATGCACAGAGCAAGCAGGGGTCATGGTAGATACCACTGCCAATGGGCAACAAACAAAACCCCTAAACCTGGCCTAAACATCCACACCAACAAAGTTTTAAAAATCAGTATACAAATAATGATCAGGAATGCTCAGTGGGCAGCTTGCCCCTGTTATCATTTTAAATACCATATATTTACCTTATTTGAGGAGTTTTTTGTGACCTGTGGGATAACTGATGGTTCATATAGTTATAGCAGAATGGTTGCATGCCAGGTTAAGAAAAATCAGAGAAATATTTTTGTTATTCTGAAGTCTCTTACCTAGATTTTCTTAAAGTGATATGCTTACATTGTGCTACAGGTGAAGATGCAGATGGAACCTTTACATCTGTCCTTTTAGTATACTACCTCTACTTGCGAGAGAGACTGTGGACTACACATCCCACTATGCTCTCCAAGGTACAGCTGCTGGTAATACCTGCTGCTAAGCATCATGCTTATTGAGAATTCAGTAGCCAGCAATAAAAGGCATCAGTGTGACATTTAAAGCTACAAATCCCACCATGATTTTGTAAGACATAACTGTCGGATATACTAGCGCAAGTGATCAAGGTTCTTAGGTGCGTATTAATGTGAATTTGCCACAATGTGAGAATTCTCCAGTCTTTCTAATTAATTGGAGATCATTATTTTCTACAACGTGGTGAATTCTCTTTCAGAACTGACACTGACCACAGACTTACACACTGCTTTGCTTCTATACCTTGCAAATGAGACAACAGTTTCTGTATTCATCATATGTCAACCTGACAATTCGCCAAAGTTACTGGTGCCAATATGCAGATTAGACTTCACCAAATGAAAGTCTTGCACTGAAAGACTTACGGCAGAGTATCTATTACTATTCTGGAAACAATTTACTCGAAAGGCTTGGAAAACGTGGCAATAAAGAATCAACATGAGCCAGGAATTGTCTGTCACTGAAATTAATGTTAAAGGCTATTGTAACTTAGGAGACTATTCTGTGGCCTGACAATGCACAGAGATCACTAGGCGAACATTTGACTATAGTGTAACAAAATCAATTGTGCCTAAACAGTGTATTCAATTAGCCATGTAGCAAATTCATTTCAGGCAAATTCACTGTTTGATAAATAACCCCCTTTAGTGTGAGTGACCCATGTTCTTTGTATGGGTTTCTAAGAACATTAGAAAGAATAGCGGAATTTCTGCAGCATGACTGATTGAGGTTAGTTGCAAAAGCCTATCATATGTTAATAGAATTAGTAATTAGAGCAATAAAGAAAAAGATCTTCTCAAAGTTACAAAACACCATTTCACATAGGGAATGTTTGAGTTTAACTTTAACTTCCCTTTTAGCTTTAACCAGTCAGCAGCCAACATTTCTCAGCTAGGAAACAAATGCTAGCGTACAAAAACAAAGTTGTTTGCTTTTATTCATCCCATCCCTGGAATTACTTACAGCTGCGGGCTATATTAAACAATGTATGGCAAGTGTCCTCATTTACATGCTAATTCATTTATACCTTCTGGATTGATTTCTGCAAATTACTGTAACCCACTCTTTCCCAGTACAAACTATGGCAAACGCTGAGAAAATATAGCAGTGGAATAAAAATGCTGTCTGAAAATGTGCACATCTGCACTATTTCCTGTATGTACAGTATAGGATTGGGGCCCTGTTTCAACACAGGAGATAAGTCCAGGGAAACACTAATATATTCACCCATAGAGACTTTACTGCAACTTTTCTCATTAAAGTCTTAAAGGGGGTAATTCAGCAAGGTGCAAACTCACCTTGGAATGTTTCCCCTCAGCTCGCACAGACTGTTATGCGTTCGCTGATGTCCTACACGTGGACATCACTGAACGCTTTAAAGGGATTCCAGTCTCAATGAGGCTCGCGAGGCGACTCGAGTCTAGCCTCGCGAGCCTCATTGAGACTGGAATCCTTTTAAAGTGTTCGCTGATGTCCGCGTGTAGGACATCAGCGAACGCATAACAGTCTGTGCGAGCTGAGGGGAAACATCGCAAGGTGAGTTTGCACCTTGCTGAATTACCCCCTTAGTGACATCTGTGAGAATAAGCTGCACATTAAAACTGATGTAAGTTGGCGGTGTATGGCCTGGCTTGCATGCGTCACAGGGTGTGATTAAAATACAAATCTTGTTGAGGGTGTTAATCACGGGAGCAGATATGCACACAGAGGAACTCTAGCAGGAAATAGCTACTTCACAATACAAAATCTACTTGCAGCATCATCTGATCTCCCTGCTAAATTTACAGCAATTCGACCTTGAGTCACATTTTACAGAGATGATATTGTTCAATGATGAATAAAGCATCTACGTGAATGGGGAGGTGAACAATTAGTGTATATGTCACATGCACTCCTTCCCATTTAAAAATATCAACTTGGATCAAAAATGGTGGCTTTCAAAATGGCTGCTGTGTTGGACACTGCTCCTGACAGATTTTTTTTCCCCTTCCCCTAAGCAACATGCCACACACAGTATGGCATTCCTAACCACCACTTTTCATTTTTTTGAGGTGTCTCCATATCTTTAGGCCACCCTGTAAAATAGAGTACCTGGCCACAACTTATATAGTACAACAAGGCACCAAAAAGCAGTGAACTGCATCATTTTCAAGAAACCAAAACAATTCTGCAACATGTTCTGTACAATGGGATATATACATTGGTGGCTGTGTCCATCAACAGCTTGTGGATGTATATTATAGATTGCAAGGCTACTTACTTCAAACTGTGGAAAACTAAGCAGACAATTCAATTAAACTGGACCTATGAGGTCCAATTACAAGCTTCTACTGTATATGGGAAGCAGCAATCCTCTGCATTGAATATAAATGCACCCTTTTTAGCACTTAATTGCTCCTGAATGGCTCCCTTCCCTCCCAGGAGTCCAACATTTGACTCCAGACTCAATTTTAGGTATTTAGGCACAGGGAAATTGTTCCTACAATCAGATTTTCCAAATCATGCTCTTCTGATTGGAGGAACCACAATTTATGCTTTTCCATATTGAATTTCTAAGTCTAGGTGTTATGGAAGCAGAGCAATGTACCCAACTTCTCTTCATCACTGCAGTGAAAGCTTTCAGGGTTCAGTTAAGAGGGATCCCAGATCTCTATACGTGTATGTGTAAGTGGACCACATAGGTCCACTTTAATACTCCATATCTGAACTTATATAATACATTTTTTCATGCCCTGAATCCATGTGTATACCATAGCAGGATCTCACACAATCATTTCAAATCAAATTTCCATCTGTGGACTAACACTACCACACTACCTTTATATAGCTGCCTTGCAGCGCTGAGGTCCTGGGTTCAATTCCACCCTGGACTTCATCTGCATGGAGTTTGTATGTTCTCCCCACACTTGCGTGGTTTTCCTCCCACAATCCAAAAACATACATCTGTGTGTAACTAAATAGGGAAACTAGATTGTAAGCTCCATGGGGCAGGGAATGAAGTGAATGATGAAGCTCTGTAAAGCGCTGGGTAATATAGTAGCGCTATATAAGAATGAATAAACAATAATAAAAAAAATATATATATATATATATATATATATATATACATACAGAGATCACAAAACCTATCTTAGTTACTTATACCACCACTGGAAGTCAATTCCATGAAACCACCAGATTCTGTCAGATAGTTCTTTTCTCGAGCTGCATTTATCAGTAGCAAACTATAAAGCATGGCCTGGGGCATTAACGAGCCACATATAAACCCTTTATTTTTTTCCCTACACTCCAGTGAGATCCTGTAATATCAAGCATGTAATGGCATTAACCATATCCCTTGACAAATCAAAACATCCCGAGTAAATGTAAGAGAAATGATAACACAAAAAGTAGAGTGTGAAAACATGCATTACAAAATAGCATGAAACGCAGCACAGCCATCAGACAGACACATGCAGATGGGTCCTGAGCAATGAAGTGGAATAGAAAAGTCAGGTATAGGAATAAACACTTATTTCTATAAGCTAAATAGGATTGTCGTTGTGTAGCAACCAAAGCACATCCCGAGCACAGGGATGAAAAGAACACTGGGAATTATGACATCACTATTACTAGATTTCTTATGCCTAATAATTAAATTCAAATAAACAGACCTACATGCAGAGTAGACACAAGTAATTGGATTAGTAAAGGCCAGAGTCATTTTATTTTAAATGTTGGAAGATTAGAGGTTTAACAGAACTAAATATTAAACTAACATTAAGCTATCTCTTACATTAATATCTTACTCAGTCATTGTACTCCCAAGAGCACATGGTCCACTGAGAAAGTGGTTTGACTTGTTGCAGCACCACACAACCACGTTAAACTTCTCAGCACCCAAGGTCAGGGCTAGCCAATGCCATTATGTGAGGCTGCCAGTATGCACAATGGAAATGCCTCATTTCACGACTACATGTCACCATTTTGCTGTGAATTTTATTACATTTCAAATTTTTCCGCATTTCACAGAATTGCATGCAAATTTCAAGCAAAATTCTCATGATGAGAATCAAATATTCCCTTTTCAGGGCAATATCAGGTTTGCACAGGGTGACCTTAAAAAATAACTCTAACACCCCCACCTGCAAACATAACCCCTGGGTGCAATGCAGGATGGGACATTACACACGTGATGTGCTCAGGGTGCCAACAGAAACAAAATCCCCCACCAGAGATGGCTGTGGCTAGCACATAAGAGCTAATGGAGGCCATCCTTTATATCAGGGGTCGGCAACCTATGGCTCTTCAACCAGATATGGCTCTTTCACTGTAATAATCAGTGCAAGCACCACTCATTACAGTCTGCCGACAAGCGCTGTAGATAGAAAGCTCTCTGAGCACTTCCGGGTTGCTAGCCAATCCGGAGCCACTGACGTCACTGGCTTCCGGGTTGCTAGCAAATCAGGAGCCACTGACATCACCCCAAGTCCAGATTGCTAGCCAATCCGGAGCCGCTGACATCACTTATGTGATGCCAGCGGCTCCAGATTCAAAAGGGCCGAGGGAGCCGCACGTATATGGCTCCCTCAGCTCAAAAGGTTGCCAACTCCTGCTTTATAGGGAAAATGTGCTACTGGCTGGGTATCATACAAATATGGCTTCCTCCCTGCTTGACATTTGCACTCTGTTATTTGTTATCCAAACAAACTTGTATGTATAAAATACATTGTCCACTCACCTTGTCATAAGTCATAAGTTTAACACCTGACAATAAAAAAAGCATATTTTTTACGCAGCATTGCTGATTGGCGTCATACATACACCAGTTTTAACCCAATGAATTTTACATTTAATCCCAGTTTCAAGTAGTTCGGTGCAGTTCCTTCCCTCTGGGCCCAGCAGTGACTGCCGTTGATGCCTATATGGTATGTACTCCACTACTGGCAATGCTGTGAAAATGCACCCCACCTAACTTAATCACCACCAGTCACCAATCAGCAGGAAATATCAGGGGTTATTCATCAACAGGGGCAATCATTTACAAAGGTCTAGTAACCCATGGCAACCAATCAGAATTTGGCTTTCCACATTCTAGTTTCCCTATACGAGTAAATGCGAACAGCTGATGTATTTCCTTAAAATATGAATGTCTTTACTTGTAACTGTACATAGATAAAAATAAACGACAGGTGTTTAGAAATATGACTTTGTAGGCTTCAAGATCTCTTACTTTGTGGGTAATTACCTCAGCAAACTTCAATGCTCTTAAAACTGTGATGTAAAAATGTAATGAACTGGAATAATGAGTAATGTATACTTAAGGTAAATAGAGAATAAATCAGTGTATACATTACACAAAAACAAGACTAATCTTACCCCTGGAGTATAGCAATCTGTCTACTTATCATAAAAGCCTCCAAAATATTTCACTCTGCAACCTCAATTGAAAGTTTCATCATCTGTGTGTGCGTTACCCTGGATGCTCCATTGTCTCAGATGCACCAAAGTACCCTGGGGAATCAGGAAAATCTTTCCGTGAATTAGAAATTAATTGAGCCTCATTAGCGATCTATGATGCTATGATACAAACATCATTTATGTTCTGATGACACTTATTTTTCTACCAAGTTCCTCAGTGGAAATCCTTATTTGCTTTTCATTGGGGTGTAGGTAAAACTGGTGGATATCCTGCTATTAAAAAAGCAATTTGTTTTGTTTTAATCAAACTAAAATCGTGATAACTGGGCTGCTAGATCTGCAAATGAGGCATTGTGGGAGCTTCAGCTACAGCTCAAATGAAATAATAGAATGTAATGATCAGTCTCTAGGGCAGCCATGTCTAAACAGAGATTATGCAGGTGTTGCTGAACTAAAACATCTTGTACAGAATGCCCTGTAAATATAACAGTACAGGCAGTACAAACCTATACAGTAACACACACATACAGAAAGGACAATGCAACCTCATCAGAAGTTAGTAGTAATAATATGACAAAATTCTAAGCTATTTTAGGTGAAAAAATTAAACCTGATATGAAATAATGTTGTCTTTTAAATCCTATGGTGCACACTCATTAAACTGTGAATTGTCCCACAGATTTGTGACAATTCTCCACTGTTCCTAATTTTCATATTCAGGAAAGATCATAATCTCCTGCTACATGGCAAATTCACTCACAGTTAGCGACATTACCCCAAATGCATTTTTTTAAATCACTTTTAAGGGGGGAATTCAGCAAGCTCCGAAGTGAGGCGTGTAGTGATCGCCTCACTTCGGAGCTTCCTGAATAACCCCCTAAATCTTTTTGCCGTGAGTGCAACAGCACTTTAATATTGGGTGAAATTTATTATAGTTGGAAAGACCAGCTGTCTTTTCAACTTTACCAAGAGAAATCCCGGGTTGATCTCCAAAGATTTCATTCGAGATCTTGAGATCGAGTTTCTCAATCTCGAGTTTTCAAATTCTTTTCCATGGATAGGTAGCCATGCTTTACATTAGGAGGATGGCGACCTTTCCATGGAAATACTGAATATTCAGAATTGTGAAACTTGATCTCGTGATCACAAGCTAAATCTCGCTTGAACAAAACGAGATTTCTATCGGTAAAGTCGGAAAGACCTGGGGGGTTATTCACTAAGGTGCGAATTCGACTGTCAAATTCGCAAACAGCGGATTCCCATAGAAAACCCTCTACAATTTCCCCATTGCAAAGTCGTGACAATATTTTCATTATAAAGACACGACTGCGACAGTAGCAGCCTATTGAGACTGTCTTTATCTGGCGAACTCATACTTATACACAATTCGGACTGTAGTGAATAACCCCCCAGAGCGGTCTTTCCAACTATAATAAATTTTGCCCTTAGTATTTATCCTGTATTAAAGTGACAATTCACCAAAGGTATACTAACATAAATGTGTCATATTTACTCCATTGTCACAACAATACACTGTTTTATGAACATGCACAAAAACTCATTTTATCTAGGGGTGATTCTTTGGTGGGAACCGGTGTAAATACCTACTGATTGGCATTTTATTCTCCAGCGCTGCCTCCTGTTGTCACTAACAAGCTGATATATTCTGTTGTGTGAAGCTCTGCGATCCTCTTCACTCCCTGCTTCCCGTTAAAACTCACTGAGGTGAGCATGTGCAGAAGCAATTTTACATCATAATTCTACTTCTGTGCATGCTCCCCTCATAGAACCTAAACAGGAAGCACACAGAGCAGAATATACCAGCTTGCTAGTGAGAGCAGGAGGCAGCGCTGGAGTAAAACCCCTATCGGTAAGTATTTATCCCTCCCCCTTAGGAATCAATCCTAGATAAAATAAGCAGGGCCAGGCCTAGGGGTAGGCAAGGTAGGCAACTGCCTAGGGCACAGCCTACTTTGCAAATAGTGGGGGCACAGCCAGAAAGCATCTCGTGACAGTCCCTGAGCCTGATGTACTACTGTTAGCACTTCTGTCAGAGGCGACGCAATGACCTGATTCAATCTCCAGAGCAGCGCCCAGAATATTATAACCAGTTCATCAGGCCGCCTGTGATAGAAGTGCTAAGTAAGTCAAAGGAGAGAGGGATTGTGCGGTGTGGGGCCGAGAGGGTGCATCTATCATCTGTAGGAGGCGGAGTTGAGTGAGCTTGACTAAGATGCCGCCTGCCTACACTCTGCCATTACTTTCTTCTATTCAGAGGCGGCGATAATCTGATTCAATCCACTGAGTGCCCAGAGCAGTGCTCAGAGGATTAAAATCAGGTCATCGGGCCACCCCTGCATGGAAACGCTAGGCAGGCACAGGGGACTGATTATGTGACCCTTTAACCACGACCACAATAATTTTTAAAGTCGTGACTGTGAAAATATTTTCAAATAAACATTATGGGAATAATATCGCAGTCACACCTTTGCTATGGAACTATTGTCTTGGTCATGACTTTTAAAATTTTCACAGTCACGGATAAAGGGTATGGGAAATCCGCAACAGTCGGTGGGGGGGGTTACATTTTCATTACTTCTCCATAGGGTCCCAGCACTGAAAATAAGTTCTAGTTCCTCTTTAACTACAATAGTGTGGCAAATTCACTTTAGGGGGTTAACTTGCCTCTTTTCTAAATAAGCCTCCATGAGTATATAAATATAATTATACCCACAAACACATATGACCTTGTTGGCTTATTCAAACAAGCATTCATATATACTATTAAAACATGTAAGCCATAGTTTGGATGACTCATGTACTTTCTGCTTAACTACTCTGTAAAGGGGGGGGTCCAGTGTTATTGTTTATATAACGGATTCCTTGTTGCCCCTTTAGCTTCACTAAGCTGGGATCGCAGGCTGCACATTCCAATCACATTTCCCTGATATAGTTAAAGCACATCTCCCCATCTCCTTGAGGCTGGATATATTAACATCATTTAGTTATTCTGTAAAAGTTTTATGATGTGTAGAAAGAGCCCATTTTTAGCAAGGATGTCCCATTAAAAACTCATTAGAAGTAATTTAATTAAAAATCTACCTATATGCCTACACTAGAGAAAAACAAATTGTTGCATAAAAATAGCATGAATTAAGTAATTGCCTAGATTCGGCTCGCAGCAACTAATAATATACGGTTGTTATAAAGATCCAAAGACTCTCTGTTAGCAGAAACATTGTTCCCAGTATATTTATAAATATGTGTAGGTTAACAAAAAGTTAATTGTTGGACCATCCATTAACGTCTTTCATGATGCTTTATATACCTTTTTTTTTTTTGTAATGTTTTTAAAATTTGAAACGAAATCATATTTCCACTAACGAGACCCTCTCAAGTTGATTTTTTGTAAAAGAAGTTGTATTTTTTTTTAACTTTACAGAGATGCATTCAGATCCGCTCAATGGGGAATTCCAAAAGAAAGCTGGGCATATGCGCTGAAATCTCCATCAAACGGGTAGAGAAAAAGGAAAAATGTGTTCATTAAAAATCCAAAAAATGTTCAAAACAATTTTTATCTTAGGGAACTTATGACAAAATGGGTTTGGCTGTGAAAAAAAAATAAGTATAATACTATAAAAATAAAGGGTATCATTTGGTAAAAGGCGAATTAATGCACTCTTTTATAAATGAAAAAATGCATACGTCAGGATGGAATATTTACCTATTCTTATCTGTAAAGAAATAAAATGTTCACTCGGTTGTTTTCTACTTGTGGAATTCTTTGGTAGATCCGTGAACAAGATGGGACATGCTGTAGCTTACATTACTAGGTAAAACCTTACATACCCCGGTGATGTTAACACTGGAAAAGCAAGTTTTATATATCTTCTCCTCCATGTAATTCATAACCGCTTTGGTGATCTTAACCATCCTTTAATAGAATTTAAAGTAGTTTGTAATGATGGGTAAGTAACGTAATATAAAGAAAACTATTTCATAGCATCTTCAAAAACATGTATCTTATCCAAACCAATACACAGTGGGCATGTAACTATAGAGCTTGAAATGATCAAGATTGCAACTATGTGACAGCCCACAGGGGGCCCATTCAGTGCAGAAAAGCTGTAACCATGGTTTCCTGTGAGATAATCCACACAGGCTATTGTGCTTTGCACCATAGACCAGCGTTTCCCAAACTTATTTTTCCGTGGCCCGGTTATTTTTGTGCTTATCC
>WMED01018489.1:0-12694 GCA_019650415.1 Pipa parva | reverse complement strand
GGGACTTTTGGGGGTAAAAAGAATGTAAGACTCTGTCTTACTTTCGGGGAAACACGGTAGGCATTGGCTTTTTCTGTCCAATCCATATCCAGCTCTTAACTTAGATCTTGAGCTTAGCTAAGCAGGGTAAGTCTTCAGTTGCACTTTGCAAAGCACTGCTAGGGGCCTCCTTGTAGTCAGGGGCCTTGGGAAATTGCTTATTTTGCCATCCCCAACGCCGACCCTACCTACAGTATCATTCATAAAACAGAACTAGGCCAATTTCTGGCTTCTGTGGTATACAACTTACTAAAATAGTTCCATTTTCAGCAACACTTTCTTTGTTACTGATTTTAACCCAAGCACAATCATTTTATCCCTTGTGCCCCAAAGTTCATGAGAAAACCAAAATGTTCTACCAAATACATTATATCAAGTTATTACTAACCTCCTGATAGAAACTGATTTGTTTATTTTGACAGTGTCAGCCAATCATAATCTTTCTCTGTAAAAAGTTTAAGGCGAAATTTAATAAACTCAAAGTCTGATTTTGCTTTTTCGAGTGTATTCCCTGTAAATCTCACTGTTTGATTTCGATCAAATTTTCCGACTGGATTTTTTTTAATGGAAAAGTAGCCATGCTTTACAGTAGTACTTTGGCTACTTTTGCATTGAAATTTCGATTCATAAAAATCGTACTGTGAGATTTACAGGAAATAAAGTCGAAAAGGCAAACCCGGCCTTTTCATGTTTAGTTAATTTAGCCCTTAGAAGGAAGGGGGTTATTCACTAAAGTCTTCACACTATAGGTGTGAATTTCCCAGATAAAGACAGTCACAATAGGCTGCTACTTTCGCAGTCGCGTCTTTATAATGAGAATAGTGTCGCAGTCGCAAATTTATTATGGGGAAAATTGTCGCAATCTTAACATTAAAAAATTCTGGAGACTTTACAATGGGGAAATTGTAGCGGTTTTACTATGGGAATCCACTGTTTGCGAATTCAGCAGTAGAATTCGCACCTTAGTGAATAACCCCTGAAATCTTGAACAACATATAATACCTCTTTAAACCTTTTTCTCACTATACTAATATGAGGCTTGGGAATCTCCTTCCCATTACATATTCTAGTTGGAATCCAATTCTCTTAGGTTGCTGCTGTTTTACTTGCAAATCATACTTTCTAGGCATGAATCTCTCAGTGTGAAAGATTTCAAATTAAGCTGGAAAAATGGTCTGGCATTCCTAGCAATCATCCACTCTCTAAAACCAGATATTGTTGACATGGAGAAAGTAAAGGAGAGATCTAATGAACAGAATTTACAAGATGCCTTCAAGATCGCAGAAGAAGAATTACAAATCCCTAGGCTCCTGGAACCTGAGGGTAATCTATTACTGTAAACCTCTGTTTTATTAATTATTTTTATATAAGTTTATATCATTGTTATTATACCGACTAGAAAGCATTGACTAGACGTACATTTACTTCATGCAAAATCAAGTGATTTTGATGATCATCATTGATGTGCACCTACTTTATTGTGACATTACCTCTGATTGCCAGATAAATAGTCCACAGCTATTTCAGGATGCAGGACTGACAATTTTTGTTGTTGATCCTTTGTGATGTAAGAGAGGCAAGAAAAAACCATATGGTTTTGAAATTATTTAAAGTTTAATCTATTGGACAGTTTACACTTGTACCTGAGGCAGTGATAATCACTAGTCATTGCTGGTATTTGCATTTTACATTTGTGATTTTACTGCAATTGTCGTGTGATGTTGTACTATGTCATTTTGCAATAATTGTAAATGCTTTCCCTTTCGAAAATCGAAATTGTGCTACAGATTGTGCCTGCAATTTAGCTGCTTCTGAGAGGCAGCTACAGGGAAGTGAGAGTTTATAACCCTTTCCTGTAAGAGTATAAGGGTTTGCCTTACTTTCACTTCTGTCACCAGGGGTTTACTTAGAGAAAATGCCTGCAGAACAGTTTTCGTGTAGTATGTGCCTCTTGAGAAAGTGCAAACTGTCTCTATCTTATGAATAGATACTCTTTTCACTGGTGTTTTTTTTTTTTTTTTTTTCATTTGCAAAATGCATACTTTATACATATGCTTTACATATTACATACTTTTTACATATTACATACTTTTTACATATTACATACTTTTTACATATGTTTTACATATTTCATAATTTTTACATAGTTCACCTTGTATTTTCTTGCAGACGTAAATGTTTCTAATCCTGATGAAAAATCAATCATGACGTATGTGGCTCAGTTCTTGAAATATGCAAGGTCTGTGGCAGATCCTAAAAAGGACGAGCAGGTGCGTTGTTTGGAGAAAACGACTTCATTAATGTGTGATGTGAGGACCCTGTGGGTTAAATAGTAGCTAACAGAAGTAGCTGACTCTTCTGTTTGTGATCAGAGCATTTGTCTGTACACTAGGGGATGTTTATTAGGAGGAAAATGGTTTTGAATTGTAATGTATTACTTTTCCATTTACCAATTATTTTGCATATGATTTTGACCAATTTCTATTTATCAGCTTTTCCAACCTCTTCTAATATATTGGCAACAAAGTATACAAGTTGCCCCCCCCCCAAAAAAAAAAACCCAAAAAAACTAATTTCAAATGTCAAGTAACCAGCAATGAAAGGGGTTTAAAATACCAAGTCACACAACTCCATGATTCAGAGTGCGGGTATCTGCAAAGGGACATCTTACCCTCTCCTCATCCCCATAACCCCATTGTCAACTATGGTGGGATGGGGACTAAGTGAAAAATTCTGGGTCCATGTGAGTCCATACCTTCACCCTGTGTAGGGAGGCATATATTGAGGAAGGGGCCCTTTCCCTTCCTCCTACACTGATCACCTAGTAGGGGTTGTAACAATGGCAACTGCTGTTTCCACAGCCATCCTCGCAGTGGCTGCATCAGTGCCCGCATCAGTGCCCCTCCCCAATCCTGGTTACATTTTTCTAGTTCCCATATAACTCCTGATACTACCATAGCCATTTTGCCCTTTAGCTATAACACCTTGAATAAAATATTGCTTGCAAACAGGGACAAATCACTTAGCAAGAGTCTTCATATCATATACAGTAGGCAGGGGAGTCAACTGCTACTAAGCCCATGGGGTGGAAGGGTAGGGTTGAGTATAGATTTTTCACTGGGGCCCAAACTGGTGTATGTATGCCACTTAAACTCATACTGGGATCCCTACTTACTAAATGCTGCTGCCTGTAGTATACTACTGAATTTTCCTAGCCGGGGTGACCAAGCCTGTACATATTCCAGCCTGGGTCATGGGCTACAAATTCTAACCAATACTGAGCTTGTACTACAGAATCATGGAATCACATATCTCTAACATTGCTCCAAGTTGTTCCTTCCATGTGATATTGCATTGATGCTGTTATACCTTTAAAGAGACAGTGCCTTGCAAACAATGTGAGATGTTCATATTTAACAACACTTTGCCTGGAATGTACTAGGGAAGTTGCTGTGACATGGATCATCATACTAGATGCTGCTTAAGCTGTACAGAATTATCCAAATAATATTAAAGGGGCAATAGCATCAATTTGTTTTTTAATCCCTGATTTATAATGATGTGTGCTGTGTCTTTCTCTCTTTCTGGTGGTTGCAGCCAGACTTTTTCCCACAGAGGCACTTTATGGATATGTATTTTTTTTAAAGTTCCATAAGAAGCAATAGGACCAGAAGGGGGTTTAATTAACAGATGAACGATGGCTGCAACCAGGAAGAGAAAAAAAAGAAACCTCAGAATAAAACAAATCAGTAATTTAACTTCAAAGTATTGCCAGTATCACAGAATGCAGGAAGAACTACCGCATCAATCCAAATGGGATTTATCCTGCTCCTGGTGTTACTGGGCCAGTAATCAGTAATCATCAGAATGTGATATTAAACTTATTAAAGTGCATAAGCCAAAAATAAAACAGCAGCTACTTTTGTACTTATGTTAAAATAGATATGGCAGCTTATTGTTTAGCCCTAGGTATGGATTAGCAGACTAACACCAGTTTTCTACATGTATCTTGTCACAGGACTTAGTTGATTAACAGAAGGATAAATCACATTCAGGGGGTTATTCTCTAAAGTCTGAATTCGACTGTCGAATTCTCAAACAGCGGATTCCCATAGCAAATCCACGACTGTGACAATTCTCCCATTGTAATGTTGTGACTGCGACAATATTTCTATAGAAAAGTTGTGAGTGCAACAATATTCTCATTATAAAGATGCGACTGAGACAGTAGCAGTCTATTGAGACTGTCTTTATCTGGTGAATTCGGACTTTAGAGAATAAGCCCCTGTCAGTGTCATCCAATGGTTTCAGAAGCATAGCTGCCTCACCCGGTACCCGTTACCTTCGGTGTTGATTTAATGCTAAATGCATCCTTAACCCACCAAACTTACCCAAATAGTACATCACGCATAATATTACAAAGGTACAATGCTATACATTCTTCACTCTGTTTACACAGCACAGGATCTTTCATAAGCACTTCTCTTTAAGTGCTTTGCTGTTCATGTAGCAGCTGTAACCCACACAGATGTCTAGAAGCAGGTGGGAGCACAGCACAGACAAGCCTTTATCTTCTCATTTACCAGTAGAAAAACAGCTGTTTGTGTGTATAATCAAGTTAGGGGTGTAGAAAGGGTAGCAGAGAAGACCAATACTGTATGTATTAGCTAATCTCTAAAATGAACATGTCAGGTAATATGTCAGCATAACATTATTTATTTAATGAAATAATGTTAATTGTTTAAAGGATTAGAAATACTAACATGTTACTTCCAAGTCATGTGAAAGAACTTGGTGTAAAAGTCATATGTTTATTCTATGAAGAGTGTAGGTAAAGTGTATCATGCTGAATTCTCTGGGCTGGGAAATTCAGTTTAGGTTGTGTAACTTGGTTCCTTTTCTTCTAAGAAACTCGATACACAATAACTGAGTGAGGGCGCTGATCCTTCTCGGTGTGGTGTACTTGAAGGTATACCCAGCCGTGAGTATACTTTACTGCATAAGTATGTCAATGTGTAATGCACCCTGGATTAAAGGTGCATCATGTGATACACCTATGGTAGTGGACATTCTACTCCAAAGATAACACAATGAATAAATGTAGTGTGAGAGGTGTGGCCAAAACCCAAAAAGGTACCAGATGCCAGTTTAAAGTATTGAACCCTACCCCCTGCTTTTGCTTGCTACAGTTTAGATAAATGAGATCCTTGTTGCGTGTATGTCTAAAAATGATAAACATTAATCTTTACTAGTAATTTCCTTTTTATTGTGACTGATATCTTGAGTGAAGCTTTGATATGTTACTCTGTCTTTCTGTTATAGTCTACATAGCCTTATCTCACACTTACAAACAAGCCTAGTTTATTTTCTCCTTGAAACTGAAGTTGGATTGGCATAGCAGATATTCTTACACAATGACATTGAAATGGAATTCTACATTTTCATTGGTTTACATATGATTTTCTCTTTTCTGACTGTAGTCATCATTTCTTGAGAAAGAAACAGTCCTCCTCCTTTGCATGGAAGTAAAAGTGTTTTCCAAATCATACTTTCTAGACATCCTTTAGAATCTTTGAAAGTGTAGATTTTATATATAAATATATTACATATAAATACGCATGGGGCGTTTATGGTTTTTGACGTTCTGGATGTATTTTTAAGGAACGAGTACAGAAAGCTAAAGAGTGGCTGAGCTTGGAAGAGCAGAAACTGAAACAGTTGTTTTCGGCAATGGAAGCTGAGACTTATACAAAAAAATACCAAGTAAGTGAAAATATCAGTTTTTGCCTTCAATTAAAGGAACAGTCCGGATGAAATAAAAAAAAATGTTTATTTATGCTAATTAACACCTTTTAGTAAATATGATTTTATCAAATTTTTTTAAAAAAGTTAGTATTCTTACCTGTAAAGAAGTGCTATACAGCACTTCCGTGTTGCATAACCCAGCCTCCGACACCGCCGGCGACTTTATGGCGTCCTAATCAGGAGATCCCTATCAGGAGTGCATTCCTTACTAGCCGCGATTCTACTGAAGCCCCGCATCAGGATTTCCTAGAAGTCACATGGAGAGTGTGCACGTCGTCAATGTGTCCTCCCTGCATGACGTGAACACTCTCCATGTGACTTCTAAAAACAATACTGATACTTGAGTATTGCTTGTAACCTGATGAAGAGAGGACAGACCTCTCAAAAGCTCGTCTAACTAAATCGACTGTTAGTCCAATAAAGAAGGTATCGCCAAGTATTGCAATACTCATCTCTTTTTGTATCTGTTTACCTCTCTATCCTAATTTATAAATGTATATATTTTCAATTCCTTTGCTAGGAAATGCTGCTGTTTATGAGAAAATTTAATGAACAAAAGCGGGTGTTTATGACTGGTCTGGAGCTGAAATCTCTTCCAGTCACTGAACAGCAGTTAATGAGGCAGTCAGTGGAAAACATTACTACACAGGTAAAATTAAAAACCCCTGTATCATTAGTTTTAATACTACGTGCTCCATGTGAATTAGTGTAACTGCTCAGGTGAATATTCCTGGAATGATTTAACTTCCATTTGTTGAGAATGACTGTCCTGACTGCTAGAAATTCAGCCTTGTTGAGGTTCTGTAGATCAGGAGAGTAGATTGGGTCTGACAGTAACCCAAATTGAAGTGTGTATTGGAATTATCAGCAAACTGCTGCCCAAATGAGACATCTGAATATCTGACCAACTGAGTAAATATTTATCTAATATAATATCAATCTTTCTCCTTAATGCTGAATTTCATATGCATGTGCTTCCTCCTTTAATTTCCTACTGGCCAATAGAAATAAAGGAGAGGGTTGTTATAGGGTGATAAAATGCTTTTCTGTTTGGGATAGAGAGATGGCAATGAGCAGAAAGTGAAAGGTGGTACTGGTTAGGTTTATAAAAATATAGTGCTGGGTAAATGTGGGATTGACCAATGCAGTAATATACAAGAAATGTTTCTTTTCAGATTTAATATGTTCCTGAAAGTAGCATTCTCAAAAGCGTTGCACTTTTTTTCTTTTACTTCAGCTTTCTGGTTTATTCTGTTTAATTTCATTTGTTAGTCACTGACCCTTGGCACACCAATTCATCTTAGGCAGTGGGCAGTGCGGTGGCTCGGTGGCTAGCACTGCCCATTCTGGTTTCGACTCCACCCTGGACTTCATCTGCATGGAGTTTGTTCTCCCCGCACCTGCGTGGGTTTCCTCCGACAGTCCCAAAACATACATCTGTGTGTGTGACTGAATAAGGAAACTAGATTGTAAGATGCACAGGGCTGAAGTGAATGATGAATCTCTGTTAAAGCACTGCGTAATATAGTAGCGCTATATGAATAAATACAATACAATCTGAGGCTTGAATTTTTAAATGTATAATTATTTTCCATTACTTACCTTTCTGTTCAAAAGACATTCTATTACTCTATGGGGATATTTATCAAAGCTGAAATGATTTTTTGGGGGCAAATGCAGTGTTTCGCCATGTAGAAAATCATGCATTATTACATCGAAAAGTTGTTTTCGATCCTGCAAAAAAAAAAAGGAAAAAGCTTGATAAATATCCCTTATATAAGTCTATACATTTCTCAACAAAAAGTTAATAATAAAAAGACTGCAAAAAATAAAACTGAAGATCGAAAGCAGAATGAAATAGAAGGGTTTTCCTGCCCATTGAGGAGTGCACTAGCACAGTAAATATGAACCAAAGCTACATAGACTCTCTTTAATTTGGCTCATTCCATCTCAAGTTTACTGCAAATTGGAAGTTGCACATAACACATAGCTTAGTGCAATTTAGTGCAACAAAGGTTGAGCTAAAATATGTGCACTAAAAACTACTAAAAGTAGTTGTTTGACGTGGCATTCCAAATTGAAAAATCCTACAAATCTTGTCATAAAGAGTTTAAAAATCAAAAGAGCTTTGGACACGTAAAAGCAGGTCACATTAGTTTTCATCAGTCTCTTTTGTATATTGTGTGCAGATTGCAGAATGGAAAATGCATTTGGACCGCAGCTTGCCACCTCCTCTAAATGATGTTGAGTTATGGCTTTTGGAGGTAGAAAATCTCATGTCCCAGAAGATACCTGAGATGGAGAGCAATGACGATGTTATTTCTCTCCTTCAAAATGCATCTGAATCCTTTAAGGTACAAATAATTATAGTTATTTCTGACCTTCATTTTTCCACTTCTCAATAAACCTCATCATGTGTTATCCTCATCCATTAGCCAAATGCACAAAGCTCTCTTGGGTAGACTTAAATGTGAGAAGGGGGGAGTGTGCATTTATGCAGTAGTATGCACAGTTAATTTCAAGGTTTACTGGGACACCTTTGTTTGCAATAACCTGTTGCATAGGGAGATATAACTATACATATGTTCTGTGGCAGTCAAGTCTTATGTCATTTTATGAGCTATAAAGTGCAGGATGGACATGTTTACAATAATTACATAAATGGGCAAAATTTATTAAACTTGGAAAGACTACTATCTCGATATTTTGACATTTTTGATGGAAAGGTCATGCTACTAATGTAAAGTATGACTACCTTTTCATCAAAAAAATTTGAAAAATCAAGATCGAAAAAATCTCTCGAGCTTTCACTCGGTAAACTCACAAACACCAAGAGCAGTCTTTGTGAGTTTAATAGATTTCACCCATAATATTTACTAAGATCATTCACTGTTTTTTGCCCATTTTTCACTGTTATCAAAATTCATCAAGCTCTTTTATACATTTTTCTACTAATAAAAGTATTCATCTGGTTGAGGGTGGGGAAAACCTATTATCAGCGATATCAATATCGACATCAAATACATTTTTTTTCGGGAAAAAGGATAGTGCAGCAGACATTGGGCAGTTGGATGACTGCCTCTTGCTTTTGTACATTCACACTCTTAAGGGCGAAAATTATTAAAGTTGGAAAGACCGCTCTTGTGTTATTTCCGCAAGACTACCGCACAAATTTTTTCAATCTCGATTTTTTAATATATTTTGCAATAGAAAGGAAACCAGACTTTACATTAGTAATAAGGCTACCTTTCTATCGAAAAATATAAAAAAAAAATATCAAGATACAAAAAACTAGTGTGTAATCTCGCAGATACAACACCAGGGGGGTAATTGAACAAACTGCGAACTTACCTCCCAGTCCTTCGCATCAGCTCATTGAAACTGTTACGCGCTCGCTGATGTCCTACACGCGGACATCAGCGAACGCTTTAAAGGTATTCCAGTCTTGCGAGGCGACTCGAGTGGTCTCGCTGAGACTGGAATACCTTTAAAGCTTTTGCTGATGTCCACATGTAGGACATCAGCAAGCGCGTAACAGTCTTGGTGAGCTGATGCGAAGGATCGGGAGGTAAGTTCGCACTATGCTGAATTACCCCCCAGATCTCACATGATAAACTCGGAAAGGCCGAGAGCGGTCTTTCCCACTTTATTAACTTTTGCCCTTATAGTGATAGGGGTGTCAAGAAGCAAGGGATTATGGAGTTTACTTTCCAGCTTTTATCAGTTGAAATTATTTAAAAAAGAAAAACAAACTGCTAAACTGCTTTTCCTGGCTTGAAAAAGATTTCCAGATTTTTGGACATTAATTTTAAACTTTGTTTAGTTGGTAACTTTAGGCTTGTATTTTTCTTAGGGCTTGATGGCAAGTGGCACTTCTCACATGGAAACTCTGCAGACATTTAAGAATGTGGATGGCAATGGCGTTGTCCTTGTTCCCAGTGATAAGATTGAAGAGATGAAAAAACGGTATGATTTGTATCTAGTTCCAGTCACTTACAGTAATGATTTTGCTTTACTGTTTTAGACTTTCCTGTATTAGAGATGCGAATTATTGGATACATCTGTCCTGCACATTTGTAAAGTTGAATTTAATTTACTTGCTTGGTTTCTTTGTAAGGCTTTCAGTTTTATTTACAAAAAAAAAAAATATATATATATATATCTATATAGATAGATAGATAGATAATCAAACTTTTCAATTAATATTTTTCTTTAGCATGTTGATAATCACCAGTGGAGACTTCAGCCTTCTGTTGGAATTTCGCATCGCTGGACATAACATGTTGAGAATGCTTGAAAGAGGTGGGCCTAAGCTTGAAGCCTGGAATGCCAAGTGCAAGACACTAGAGTGTGTGGAAGTCCTCTTAGCAGAATGGAAAGTGAGTCAACCCTTCCATAACCCTCCTGAACAACGGTTTAGTGAAGGACTTCATGTTTAGAATACCTGCTACTCTAGTTTCTTGCATGGATCTCAAGATTTTAAACAAACCTTTTGTTTTAAATGGGTGAAGCCTATATCATCACATTCCATTGCTGTGCATAATGTTTTAAGAAATTATATAGGCCTATTCATACCAGTACAGTGAATTCCCAAATATAAATTACCTGTGCATAATTAATTAATAATAAATACTGTGGAGAATATGTCAAGGCCCCACTCTTGTATTGTGTGGCAATACACAAAAACCCAATAGCAAATGTTGCACACTTAATGAGTTAACACAAGTTATTGTTATTGTTATCTGTTATTGTGCTGGTGCTGCACTTATTAAAGATGTACCAGCACCAGTTATGCTTAGTGTTCTCCCTTTTTGCTGTTTCATTATACATAGTACAACAATCTTATAGAGTATTACTAAATTATAATTATAGCATATGTTTAATTTTGGGGGTGTCCATTTCTCTTTGTATATCCCACATTCTCCCCCACTGAAGTATATCCCACACAAACATACAGGACTTCTCATTCTTCAATCATAACAGTGAGAAAATGCCTCCACAGCATTTACTCATGATAGAAACCCTTGGTAGTAGTATTGGAATTAGTTGCTGGCAGAACTTTTTGCAAATTAACTGAGGGTTTTCCCTTGATGTTCACTAACAGTGTTGGGAGTAGAGTGGGACTTGCTTTGCCCTAAAATGGCCAGTAACCATTATTCCTGTAAAAAATGTCATCTTTGAAGTTGAATTCCTGATTTTTGTTACAACTATATTTTCTAAACTGGGTTTTCTGGAGCACTCCATGAAAATATATCATCTAAAGTTCTCTAGAAAACAAAGGATTGAGTGTCCGTTTGTTTACTTAACAAATAATAGATGGCTGAAACAAGCAGAGAGGAAAAACAAACACAAAATAATATCATTTAGGAAAGTAACTTCAAAGATAACATTTTCACAAGTATCATGTAGGAATAATACAGGAACAGTGACGGGTACATCGCAGATCGATCAAATCTAAATGAATCGTTAAAAAACAACTATGGGCAACAATTGATTGAAATGATCACTATGATCATTTTAGTTTCTTGCCACACTGACGCTTGAAAAATGTTATTGCTGCCCATAGTGTTGTGTTAATTAGTCATTTTTGTGAACATGTCTGGTTTCTCAGGCAGACTCTATATAAAGGACATCCAGTATGAATTGTCACTTTCTGTTGTTTCTGCACAGATACAGTGGCCTCCTAAACAGTACCTATGTAGATAAAAATCAAATAACAGGTGTCTTGTCTTAGCCTTGTACTTATGCAGACACATCCTGCCTCATTTTAGAGCATACTGGATAATGTAATGTTCAACTGAAGCTAAGGAAACTTTGCTTTGTCTTGGGCTGACCAAAATGCCTCATTATTTATGTGCTTTTTTCAGGTAAGAAACTCTGGCGGTAAAGTGAATAGGAAGCTATTCAATGTGTTTCAGATTCATGCCCCCTCCCCTCAATCTTCCTATGTTGCCAAACTTTGTGCTTGAAATTTACAGCATTTTTTAACATTTTTCCTAATTTTTTTTTGTAGGATTTTGTTGAAGAAAAATTATTTTTGAATCACCTTCAGGAAATTTTCCAGAACTTCACAGAGCTCAACAACAAATTGGCAGCATCACCCAAATATTGTAAGTCCCAATGTACATGTGAGTGTTAAATTGCTGTGAGATAAAAAGTTCAGCACTGTTAATGCTATGAAATAATACCCCCTGTCCAGACTAGCAGCCAACTTAATAAGTGCCTTTTCCTTCCACAGCAGATGATTCTGAAATCTCAAATCAATATGAAATGATAAAATTGAAATATGCAACATTTGTAAAATCAACTCACCACACAAGATCCAACTTGGAAGATATTGTCTCAGCATGGACTCATTATGAAAATAATATCAGCCTTATTACAGGTTGGCTAGATGAACAACAGAGGATAGCACCAATTAAAGTAAGTAATTTTATCATTCAGTTGGTTTATACTCTTAATGTTGTGCTGAAAGCAGAGCCAGATTTATATCTCAGAAGCTTATAAGCACTCTTAGTAAAAAAATTATACCTCTTTGCACAAATAATCACAGAGTAAATTATGCAATGAATCGAAGTGATTTATCTGTGTGATTCATAATTTGATGCAAAGGAAAATCACAAATGTCAGGTCCAACATTTCAATATTAATAATAATAATTGATAGTTATAACGTATTCCCTTTATCCCTCCAGCTGTGTCCCTGACCAGAGGTGCCCTTTTGTCTAAGCCACCTATAGGCTCAGTGCCTGTGGAGAAATGCAGCACCAGCTGAATGTTTTCAATATATATAAATATATACAGTGCCTACAAGTAGTATTCAACCCCCTGCAGATTTAGCAGGTTTGATA
>WMED01018487.1:0-12694 GCA_019650415.1 Pipa parva | reverse complement strand
TTCTCAGAAGCACTTTGCTCTATGTGCGGCCGCAAGCGTGCACGTGATCGTGGCCGCGAGCGTGCACGTGAACATGCGGCCGCGAGCGTGCACTAGTGCTTGCAGGCCGAATTATCGCGTTAGGATGCTAAATTACTTGTCAATCAAGTAAGCCAGTGTTACAGGACTGCCTCCCAGACCCGACTTTCAATCAGCTGACAGGAGAGGTCGGTTTTGCAGGAAGATAAAGAAAAGGAAAGCTTTTAAAAGGTAATTTTTTTTAATAACTTTATATTGCAAAAAGGGAGCATGGGCACAGATGCTTTTATTAAAGTGAAGTTAAATCTAGGTGACGGAGCCTCTTTAAATTAGCATAAACACATGCTTTTTTTTCGGCCTAAGTGTTCCTTTAAGCAAATGAAACTGCAGAATTCAGGAAATGGAGACATCAGATCATATTACCATGTGGCAGGCATTTAAGAGAAGAAATGTGGTTAGCTTAAATTATTAATAAAGGTATTATTAATAAGCTGTGGGTTGTACCAGAATATTGGTGGCTTTTAATGATTTAGAGATAGAATATAATGATGTAAATTGTAAAAGTGTACCATCAGTTCCCAATGAACAATTCTGATTAAAAAGCCTAAAAAATGTTTAAAAAACAAAAACAAAAAAAAAAGCTAAACCACAAGGGCGAAATTTACTAAGGGCGGATTTTTTTCTGCTCGATAGCAATTTTCACCGCACGTGCGGAATTCTGATCGATTCACGATCGCACAATTGGAATTGCAATCTATTTGCGTTCGCACGATCGGAATTGTGATCGATTTGCGATTGCACGATCGCAAATCTATTGAAATTCCGCATGTGCGAACAGAAATTAACTTCGGCCAATTGTTTCGCCCTTAGTAAATTTCGCCCCAAGAGTATATATGCTGGTGTTGTCTAAACAATAGTCTCAAAAATGTAAATATATAAATAAATCTTAAAAATACTGAACTTTTTTTTTTAAAAAAAGATTTTGTTTCCAAAAGTTAAGGATTTTCATAGATATTAAAATGGGTGAAATTTATTAAACTCGGCCTTTTAGAGTTTATCCCCTGTAGATTTCATCTATTTGATCGGTGAAAATTGATCGATATTTTTCTATTGATTTTTACCGATCAAGCTGCCGAGAATCTACAGGGAACAACCTTGAAAAGGCCGAAATTGGCCTTTTTGGGTTTAATAAATTTTGCCCTTATAAATCTGCTTATTCTTTTTAAAATGAATGTATGATTAAACAGAAAGATTAGACAAGAGAGCGTTCCTCCCTCTGTGAAGCTCCAGAGTATTTTTCCCCAATGGAAGAGTGGGCAAAATGGCTGCTTCCATAGCAAAGGTTGCCAACAGCTGTCTTAGATCAAATATTTTTTATATAGTAGAAAGAAGTAAGAAAAAAAAATTGTGTTAGGAGAAGTACTTGGTTAATAAACAATGATGGCTCTTTAATACCAAGTAGAAAGAAGGTAAAAAAAATTAAAACAGGAGAACTATATCCTAACATTGCTACTCTTCCACACATAATCAAATTTCAATTACCTCCTATATTATCCAATGCTTCAGATGTAATCTGATGAAACAAAGCTATTCATTTTGTATTATTTTTCAATTTATGATCTTCATGCTGTACTATATGAGATGAGGTTAGAAAAAAGGATTTTCCCATTATAACTTCATCTTCACAAGAAATGTTCATCTATTTGCTTCTTATTAAAAAGATCTTCAAATAACTGAACAACAATCATTTCATTATGAAGATATCATGCTGTGTTATGTGTGATGTGCACAGCTATAAATGCTCTCTTGCAATAAATGCAGGCTTTTCTTGTAGTATCAAATGCATTCATTTCCCAGATGAATGAATGGTTGGGTGTTAGTATCAATGTCCTTGTATATACAGTGAAGGAAATAATTATTTGATCCCTTGCTGATTTTGTAAGTTTGCCAACTGACAAAGACATGAGCAGTTTATAATTTTAAGAGTAGGTTAATTTTAACATTGAGAGATGGAATATCCAAAATAAAACCCAGAGAAACACATTGTATAAATTATATAAATTAATTAGCATTTTACAAATTCTTTCTTAATATCTGGCAGGTTATAGAGAATATAGAGAATATCTATGTTTCTACTTTTGGGGAAAAAGAAAACTTTCTATTTTTCACTAAAAGCTGGGGCACTATATTGCACCCCTTTGACATTCAGTAATTGCTGTAGGGCCTCTTCTTTAGGTTGTTGCACCACACCTGTATAAACCTTACCAGTCCCTACCTCAAAGTACACCTTTCCTATCCTTTTTCTCTGACACTTTGCAGACTATCTGGTGTCAAGGTATGCATTCAGATTCTGTCTGACACAGCGGACCTTTGTTCTACTCTATGAACAATTGAGATGCAACTCCTTCACTTTCTTATATACTTTTCGTCTTATGAACCATCAAGTGGAAATCAGAGGGTATTTACTTAGAAACCTTACTACTTGGCCGCATTTGTGCAATTGTCTACTGCAAAAAGGCTTCAATAATAAAGCCTTAAGATACACAGAAAGTAATAAGTCTTTCTGTAATATATCAAAGGAGAGGTGAACGTAAGGGAATTTTAAGGATGGACCAGTTAAGCAGGCCCATCCTAGTGGTTATCCAAATGTTAAAATTGTAGTTATTTTTTCTCAGTCTCTAGTGATGCTTGGAAATTTTGCAAACTCACAACATAGTAGTGGGGGTGGTTCCTGTCTTAACTACAGTACTGATACTGAGCAATGAATTTAGCAACTTACACAAAGCCAGGGATTTTGTTGTATTATTGTCAACTGTATGACTAACCAATTATACCAAACAGGTGATGATATTAATCCTTTTCATATGCAAGTTGAGATGCAGTCACTGTTTGAACAGAAACGAAAATAGCTGTGTAGGAGGCTTAAAACTGGATGAGAAACAGCTAAACTCTTTCAAAATGGAGTTGTGTAAGTTTAAATCACAGCTCATGCTCCTTGGCAAGACTGGAGCACAGTAACAATACCAGCCCAAAACATTTGCATATTAGCGTATATCAGACAAAGAAATTTCTGGACTCAATCACTGTGGTTCTTGCATTATCATCCCACAATGACTGCATGTTTATTCACACTATATCCCTTATACAATGTGTCCTTACTCATGGCCTTATAGCATTGCTTTTTATTAAGATTCTTCCAACTGTAAGGACACATATTTTTCTTTTTGGATGTTCTCGATTTACCCACTCATCCTTTTCATTCTCAATTGATCTCTAAAACCATTCTAATGTATATGACAAAGCAATTGTCAGTGGTTCCATAACTCATGGTAGATTACCCTCCAAACATAGGACTAGGTTTCAAAATGGCCTCACATGTTTACTTCTACCATGGGCAATAGGGTCTTAGTTTTTTTGGCAGAAAATAAAGGTAAAGGCATTTTTTTTGGTCTCCTTCACGTTCCAAATGAGATTGATTTCTTTCAGCAGCATCTAATTCAGTTAGTTCAATTAGAATCCATTCCCCATCTGATTGGCCACTATGCCGCATATGGGGAAATATCACACGTCACTTTTAAAAAATAAAGATAAATAAATTGAACAAAAGGAAGCTGTCATCGATTTCCTTTAGTCATACTTTTAATTATGTGAAAATTACTAATTTGAGGTAAAAAGGTGATTTTGTAAACCTAAACTTAGCGTCTTTAAAATAACTTTTCACACATCTATTTTTGGTTGAAAACAATATATGCCAAATGGTGTTACAGAATCAACAAAACCTACTTGTGATAGAAGTTGAAAGTGAGGTGTAGAAGAGACTAAGGCGATAAAATTGGTGTAAAAAAAAGTTAAGAACACTGATGACATACACTGCTATGATGATCCATTTAAACCATTTAAACTTTTAGTTAAATATTGTTTGCCATTGGACAGGATTTCTCAGGTGCTGGATAATAAATTCTTCAGATTATACTGTTAAGTTATTTGGTTTTATATTGTTAGGAAGCTATTCACAAATCAGGATAAAACTTTGAAATCGCCATTCCTTTATTGCCGCATTTTAATCTTTCAGTTACAAAGAATCCTGAAAGCGCACTAAACTTTTAAGTATTCACCTTTGCAATAAAGAGTAATAAATGTATCAAGCCATCCCTGGAAACTAAAGGATTTATTATACAATATGCTTTTACTGTCCATAGTGCTGAAATCAAATTGCCAGCAATAAGTATTGTGCATTCATAATATTTCTCTTCTGTAAAACTTTTTTTTACAGCATAAGAAAACTATACACAACTATTATTTTTTAGAAGAACAAAATGAATGTCCCTACCTGGTAGCCGCTTATTCTGTAAACATTGTAAACATTTTGATTTTGTTTCTCCTTTTTATACTACATCAGTGTTTTTCAACCTTTTTTCTTCAGGGGAACCCTTTGATGTAATAAAATTTCTGGAGGAAACCCGGAAACCCTAGAAATCGCATAACGCGTGTGACGTCACTGACGTCTACATACCCAACAGGTCACAGAGGATGGATCCAAGGCTGCGATCTCTCTGATGAGCTGGGTAATGATGCGGTCTCTGTCCCTGCTAACAGTGATCACTGTCAGATCACTGTGAGCAGGAACAGAGATCGAATCATTAGCTATCGGCATCACTACCCGGCTCATCAGAGAGAGATCGACGCAATCTCTCTCTGATAAGCCAGGTAATGATGCAGATCAACCAGTGTGTCGCGGAACCCCTGGGTTGTCCTTGCGGAACCCTTGGGTTCCACGGAACCCCGGTTGAAAACCACTGTACTACATAATGCATGTAGTATGTAATACATAATACATTATACTACATACTATAGGTATTTAACAAAGGTTAATCTTGATAAAATGCCAATACTCTGTAAGGCTGGTACTCCATTGGCTACTTTGTAGCTGAGCTGGAATAATAGTATTCGTTGTTTGATTGCATGATATAAACTGAGGAGACCACTTTATTTTATACTGTAGACAATATTAGGAGTCTATTAACAATTAGCTCAGCTACAAAACAGCTAGTGTGTCCTGGCAGTTGCTGGTGAGGGGAGCATTCTTATTGGCCCCGCAGTGAACATGACGATATGTAAACACTTTTGCACTGCTGATTTCATAAGTGGGAACGGTGCAGGAAGTGTATATTTTCTCACTTGTTTTCATGATTGTGATGACTGCTGTTTTAGCAGGACACAAGTATAGCTATTATATTTTAGCTTGGTTATGTGTTTTCATGTATTCTATATATACATTTTGTGTATATTGTGTTTATTTGTTTCATATTTATATATAAAGCTCTCCTTTTTGTTGACGTTTATGTGTTATCTACCCTTAATCAAACAAAGAGTATAAAAATGGACAAAGTTGGCACAGGTTTAGAACCCAGAGCACTCAATCAGCAATCGACACATACTGGTTTAGTGCCATTACGTTTATGAGCCCAAACATCTGATTGGATAAAAAAAGGTTAATGGTTCCTTTAAATGTTGCTGTCACTCAGGTGCATTCTGTACTTTACACAGAAAACAAGCCAACATTCTACATTGTAATTATTGACTAAAAGCAAGATTATTTACCATGTTTTTATTTCTTTCTACTCTAGATTTATTAGCTGTGCCTAAACACCCATATGCTGCTATGGAAAACTGGGGTCTAAGTGTATTTGTGGAGCAAAGAATACTTCTTGATCCAAGCATTTCTTCCATTTCCTACTTACTTGATGTTACTATGGTTATTGTACATGAAATATGCCACCAGGTAAGTGACCTATGTTATAAATCATGCTATTTCTTGTAAAAATGTTCTTTCTGGGTATAGATTACTCAGTTTGTCTATCATTTCTACCACTATCCACTTATTCATACATATGACATATGCGCAATATATAATCTTGTCCTTAATAAAAAACCATAACTGCTGCTTGCAAACGTCTACTATACTGTATGTAATTTCTACAAACCTATAATATTTGTTACTTTTTTTATATTATTGATTATTACATATTTTAATATTAACAATGACATCTTTTATATGTTTACAGTATATATGTTATAGTTAACAAAAGTTTTTAAACTGACTATATTATTATTATTTTATTTTTAATAATAAACAATTTTTCCTTCTTGCACAAGATTATGGGGGAAATTCATCATAGTGCAAAGCGAGCTCCGGATCTTTCAGCTCACATCGCACAGACTGTTATGCGCTAAGGGATTCCAGTCTCAGCGAGGAGACTCGAGTGCTCTCGCCGAGACTGGAATCCCTTTAAAGCATTCACTGATGTCTGCATGCAGGACATCAGCGAGTGCATAACAGTCTGTTCGAAGTGAACCGAAGGCTCCGGACCTCACTTCGCACTATGGTGAATTCCCCCCTATATCTCTAAAGGATCTAAAATATCTATCTTAGGATAACAACGTGAGTGAATTTCCATTTACTGATTCTATAGACTTCAATCAATACAGCTCTAACATTTTCCCAAATGATATATAGTTTGTGCTTCCAAGATTGCAGAGTAGTATCTTAAGAAGATGAGTTATTGCAAGACCAGAATATGCTGGCCAGGTTTCATGTACATGTCAAGCTTTGTTTTGATGAAGCAAGTCTGACATCACTCACCTTTAAAGCCTCAGATTTATGTAACATTAGTACAGTTTTTGCCTTAACCTCTATTCATAATTGATGCATGTCATTCATCGATATGTCCAGCATATTCTTCCTTTGACAGCACATGTAGCTTTTACATTTTAAAAATATATATTGCATGTTTCAACAGATATTTTAGCATTACATCTTTATCTTAACCTGAATCCTTCTTGTCCACGTCAGTTTAGCAATACCTACTTAAACAAAAAGGATGGTTGCTCAAGGAGGAGAAGATTTTTTTTGTATATCTCTTAGAAATAAACCAATGGTTTTAAAATTAAAAATAGAAATAAATGGTGCCATGCTGGGCAATCAGCATGTCTACTATCTTTGAATCTAGATATAATATTTTGTTAAAAACATTGCAGGAGATTATCAGAATTTCATTTATAAAAAAAATCAGAATCTAGCTTCACAAAAGAAAGGAATATCGGCTTTTGTGAGTCTTTAATTGCTTGTCTATTCAGCTGTCATTCAAATTGAGCTATTTTATTTAAAACATACTGTACATCTATTTAGTGAATTAAAATAGACTATACCAAGTGGTAAATTCTCACTAAAAATAGTTATAAAAATAAAAGTTAATTTTATTTTCTCGAGAGCCTTGAAACATTCACTACATGTGCTCAGGTTTTAAACAAATGTAGCAATAGCGATCACACACAAATCTAAAGACAACTCCACATACAAACAGCAGGTGTGATTATAGCAGGGGACAAAGAATTTGATCAATTTTTCTATAAACCCCAGGGGTTCATGGAACCAACTGTGGACCAAACAATAGACAATTTTCTTAGATCTATATGCTAATACTAACCTACTGGGTTTCAAACCAGAGCAAAGACATATGTTAGCAAACCTACCAAGCCAAACCCACTGCAGCAAAATCAACACCAATCTGACTGTGCTCTAAACCCCAAAGAGCATCAGCATTAAAATATATATATTTTTTTAAATCAATTAAAAAAATCATCGTTGATAATGTGGATTTTTACAGTGAGTAAAATGAAACTGATAAGTGAAAAATCAGTTTGGATATTTATCTGACACTATTTTGCATTTCTTGCAGTGGTTTGGTGATCTGGTGACACCTATGTGGTGGGAAGATGTATGGCTGAAAGAAGGTCTTGCTCATTATTTTGAATTTGTTGGTACAGACTACCTCTACCCTGGATGGAATATGGTAAGGATACTCTTTCAAGTAAAAAAAAAAAAGATCAATTAAATACTTTATTTCACAACTAAAATCTGACTTACTGAAGCTAATGCTATTTTAATTGACCTACACTGTATCACTGACCACAGCTGTTAGAAAACTGATGCTGCAATAGTAGTTCTTGAAAGTACAAGACTATTAAACAAGCATAGCTTCTCTTTTTAAAGGAGCCGCAGACACAAGCCTTATTGCTATTATTTGATACAACAGAACTATTTATGTAGAGGACAGCAGCAACCATGGACGATTTACAACTTACTGTCTCCTTAATGAGCACTCAATTAGTACTTGATACACATACAGTTTTTTCCTCATCTATCCATTTAATACATTTACTTATAAAGGGAGAAATTAGGCTATTTAGAGATAACTCTAGAAGACCTTCATAAAAAGTCAGAAGAGCAAAAACTGTCATGATGTCTCTAAAAAGAGTTACCTTTTACATGAGCGTGTAATACATTTCAGTAGAGCTAAACTTATCTACAGATGTGACAAAGTTCTGATCACTGCTATGACTTACTTTGGAACATTTAGATAAAATCTTCCCATTCCTCAGAACCTTCTAATTATTTTGGCTACAGACCAATGAATCTTCCACTTTTTCTTTTATTGGATCTTTCATTAGCAAATGACTCATCTCAATGCTCTACAATGGTTTAAATACCTTGCCTTCATTACCAGAGTTGAAGTACTAACTTCTTTTTTTTTTTTATAGATCCTTGTAAAACGTCTGACGAACAGTCATGTTTAAATGTCGAAATTATTAGAATGCTGTGAATTTGGCTTGATATTAAAACAATGGATTAAACCAATGTACTCAAACAATAAAGCTAGCATAAAAGTAGTCAGCGCCTTGTTTCAACCAGTTCTTATTAGAAAAGGGAAAACACAGGGCTTGCCCATTATTATTAACTCTGTTTTCATTTCAACCCAAGAAATATATTTAGTGTATATTCAGCAATATCCAGACATATTCAAAATGTCTTCAGAACAAACAAAATTGCAGCATTTTCCAGCATCACTCACCCTCCAATATCTATTGTTATCCTTTAATGTTTTTTTCAAACCATAGATGCTTAGGGAATTTCCTTATTTGTTGACACAAAATCATTTGCACGTAATATCTACCTGCTTAAACCTTTACAAGACACTGTCACACAATTTTCATATGGAACATTAACACTTTCACTTGTAAATATTTTTAGAATGATCAATTCATTCTGAAAATCAAAATGACATGAAAAATTAATCTTCATATAGTAAACTTAGAAATTTGTACTCTAGCAACTCTGTGAAGTTTATCAATTGAAATAACAAATAACAATAATGTTTCAACTGATTAGTTTGAAAAATCATTCCCTTAATGAAATAGGCTTCATTGACATATATTAGCTTTATCCAAACACCACAAACGCTTACGACCTCACTTTAGCGTCTTTATGTAAATACAGGCACAGCAGAACATAAAGCAAGTGACAATATTTAAAGGATAATTACACCTGGCAAACATAAACACTGCACACAAATTTGCTCATCGGCTGATGATAAAAATTATTTCAATGAAAAACTCATGAAGCTGTACAATATCTTTGGGCAAGTTTTTAAAAATCTCCAAATTTTCTATGGTGCTTTAGATAATCCATATTCAGGAACTGCACCCAAACAAAAAAAAAACAATTTCAAAAACTCAAATGCTAAATATCATACTTAATAGACACATTTTGGATTTTTTGGGGGGCACAGATTAAATATATAGTAATTACAAGGTGATCAAAATATGTGAATAAACCTAAATAAATGGAAAAAAGTGGTTGGGAATGCCATCCTGAGTGTGGCATATTGATAAGGGGGAAGAGGTGGTGTCCAACACAGCAGCCATTTTGAAATCCAAATGCAGCGAACGGAATTCCAAACATTCAGGGGGTAATTCATCAAGCAGCGAAGTGAGCTACGATGCGTTCGGCTCACTTCGCTAATAGTAGTATGAACATGCTGATGTCCTGCACGCGGACATCAGCATGCACATTAAAGGGATTCCCATCTCGGCGAGGCAACTCTTTTGTTCTCGCTGAAATGGGAATCCCTTTAATGCTCATGCTGATGTCCGCGTGTAGGAAATCAGCATGCACATACTACTATTAGCGAAGTGAGCTGAACGCATCGTAGCTCACTTCGCTGCTTGATGAATTACCCCTTTAATTTATTTAGGTGTCTCCATACCTTTTGGGACCACCTTTTATAAATGCATTTGAGGCATTTTAATTTTTTGGTGTTACTGTGAATCTCCTCCGCAGTCTCAGAGTCAAAATATATTTACTAATATTAAATTACCCACTTACAATTCAACTGCTTCCCTGCTATTAGCTTCCAAGCCCAGGATTCAAACCGGTGTTCCTGGGTTCAGAAACATCAGACTTTCTTCTAGGCCATGGAGCTATTCAAGTACATTTGCTCTTCAAGTAATTACCACCCTAGGGAGTACACTACTCTCCAAACTTTTTTTCCTTCTCAGGTGTGTCTAATAATTAGGATTCTGTTGCAGCCTATCAGTTACTCTGTTAGCCAATTGCAGCTCTCTTCACCCTATATACAGTCGCTGGCAGATAAAGCTTGTCTCTGCCTGTGTAAGGAATAACTTCCCTACTGAAGTCTCTGAGCTGTAATCCTGCTTTTGAGCTGTATCCTGCATCTGAGCTTATCACCTTTGTTACGGTCGGCGTTTTCGCCATCTCTTACCTGACAGGATGGCTTGGGTGCACTGTTGTTAGAGCTTGTAGTGGCAGCACAGTGTGGGAAAGGGATTGTAGGGGCAGCACAGTGTTGAAGGATCTTGTAGGGGAAGCACAGTGTGGCAAAGGGCTTGTGGGGGCAGTACAGTGTGGGAAAGGGCTTGTAGGGGCATCATAGTATGGGAAGGGGCTTGTAGGGGCAGCACAGTGTAGGGAAAGGGTTTGTGGGGGCAGCAAAGTGTGGGAAGGGGCTTGTAGGGGAAGCACAGTGTGATGGTGCTCTAATAATCTTGGAGACAGGGAGGGCTGGGCAGGCAGGGAGAGCTGACCAATCCAAGTAGGATTTACATTGGAAGAGGGGTAGTATTATATGGCAAGTATATCCCAAACTCTATATTTTAACTGGAAAAGTTGGGTGTCATCTTATACGCCGGCAAATACGCTATTTGCAATAAATTGCAAAACTCTTCCTTTTGTAAAGGCAAGGTTACCAGTTATATGACATTATTTTAATTTGTTTGACTTGAATGCAAGCTTTTTTTTTATAGATAAATCTTGAGGTTTTAATAAGTTTATTGCTTTAGTTCCTTATAAATGTTTGCCTACAATGTTGCATTGTAATGAAGTCAGCATTGTAAAAACTGTACCTATATATACTGTATATTTATACATGTTAAAGTGCACCTGTCACCTCAAAACTAACACTAATTTAGGTTGTACTAATGAAATAAATGTTTTGTAAAGATATATATATATATATATATATATATATATATATATATTTAAAAAATGTACCTTTATACAGCGTTTCTCTCTGTCATCTTCCCTGTCAGAACGGAGAAAACAGTTCCCGGCACTCGCAGAGTAAAAACAATGGTTTTTATTCAAACATCTTTAAAAGCAAGATCCAAATGAAAGGTTAAAAACATATAGATGTTACAGTGGCGCCCCCTTCTGACGCGTTTCGAGCCTAAGCTCTTAGTCATAGATAGGGCAGTTAACTAAACTCACATATTTATAGCAATGTTACTTACCAGAAGCCAGGTGTGCAAAATTTAAACGATTTGGTATTCAGAACAGTGAATGGTGAGGTGTAGCACATAGTAAAGCTGCATTGTCAGCAGACAAACACAGCCTCAGGGTAAACGATCATGTGACCAGGAAGTCAACAACCAATCACAGGATCAGAAAATAGAGTCAAAATAGTCATGAGCAACAGCATTGGCTGCTCCAAATGTGTGTGTGTGGGAAAGTGGTAGGACTGAATTCATTGGTTGTATATGACATCAATCAAGTGTAATGCCATGACATGAACGAATTAAATGCTGCATTATGTATAGTAATGTAAAGTACTTATTAGAACATCATATAAGGATGAAATTCTTAAATAAACATCATATGAAATGATTATATATAAATTGTGTAGATATATAGCTAAAAAAGGTAAAAGATAGCACACCTGGCTGATGGCAAAGATCTTGCTTCCATAAATTGCATGTTAAATGTTAAGCAATAATTATTAGCAGTCAAAAGTAAAATTTACGTTTTTTAGGACAAGAATAACACAGTGGAATGTATAAAAAAGTAAACATTGAGTACATATTAACAATGTCAGAGTAAAGCCCAGGAGAAACAAATAATAAAAGGTCCGTGAGAGTAAATATATAAAAATATGAATATATAAATATGAAATTAATAACGAAAAAAATATGAGATATGAAAGAATATAAATAATTACTGATATATATGGTCAGAAGGATACATAAAAATGTGGTGGATAAGTAGTGATAAAAATAAAAATAAATGTAAGAGTAAGAATATATACACAAAAGTACATATATAATAATTATGTACATATATATATATAGTATGATAGTGATGTGGAATGTGTAAATGTGAATTTGTAGGTACATATCATAATGATCGTGATGAACAAAGTGACGAAAAATAAATGAAAATAAAGTGGAAAAAAGGTAAAAAAGGGGGGAAAAAGTGAAAAAGAGGGGAAACAAATACTGGAATAAAAATGGTAAAAATACATCCGTGTGTAAATAAACAATG